>JAYMTF010002539.1:0-17854 GCA_036897485.1 Pelargonium nanum | reverse complement strand
TTAACCTATGTGTTATATCTTGAAAAAAAAAATTATGGGGTATATCTTGAAAAAAAAACTATGTGTTATAATTTTTTGTTTTAGTTTTCTTTATGGTTTTGCTATTTCTATTTGAACATAATTCTGAAATAGCTATAATCAATATCAACATTCAATTGGTACATAATGATGATTGTTTGGTAACACTTCTTGACCTCCAAAAACTCTTACACATCAAATGAAATAGTGTCACATAAGCAAATGGCAAAGGCGAAAATTAGGCATATTGTTTGCTTTCACCCAACTTTAGGATGATTTGTGTAATGATAATGAAGTAGCAAGAAACTAATATTTTTTGCTTATGGCATGAGAAGTAGTGAGAGAATTAATAATATTCCAATTATGTCATTACTTGATGAGTTGTAGTGAATTTTTTATTTTTTTACAATCATGTACATTAAAAAAATTTGTATTTTGATTTAAAAGTATTTTTCTTTGCTTTTGTTAGCAAACAACCATAGCTTTTAGAAGTTGTTTTGAAGCCACTTCTAGCTTCTGAGAAGTGTTACCAAACAAGTACTAATCGTAATAAAAAATAAAGAACAATTAAACGAAATATCGCCCCGAGTAAGGCCGGGTCAAAATGCTAGTATCTAATTATTATGCTTTTAATTACCTAAAATTAGAGAACAGAAGTTGTCCCTCATTTATAGCATCTAACATCCATGGCCTCAATTTGAATTTCTATGTCACATCATGTATTTTTTATTTGCCACATAAGCAAGGAATCTTGAGCCGTCATTATACTCCGCAACATAAAACTCGGGTTAGCACCCAAAGAGACGTCCAAGAAAGATCGATCCAGGAAATACTTACTCTTGAAAACCATTCCGAAAAGAGAACCCGACACAACAATATCTCCAACCTTGCTTTCCAATTGAATTGCTAACTCTCAATTTTGCTTTACTAAAAGTTTATCTAACAAGCTCTTTTTAATACACACTACAAGAAACTGACAAAATTGCGATGTCATGCGTGCCACGTTGCAAATTTTAAATCTACGACGTCGTTGCGATGACGTGGACGTCGCAAAAAAAAAATTGCGATGACGTTGCAATTTCGCTGACTTAGCGTTTGCGACGTCCACGTCATCGCATACCACTTTTTTTTAAAAAAATTGTATATGTGACGTCGTTTTGATGACGTGAAAGTCGCAAAAAAAATTGCGACGTCGGTGTGATAAAGTGGACGTCGCTAACGATGAGTCAGCAGAATTGCGACGTCCACGTGGACGTTGCAAATATTCGACACATCACCACATATTTGCGACGACGTTGCGTCACATGTTTGCGACGTCGACGTGGACGCAAAGACGTCGCAAATCGCCTGCAACGAGGTGTATTGCGACACCATGTGACTGTTGCAATGGCACGTCCGACGTCGCAAATGACTTTGCAAGCAGGCTCAGTTTCTTGTAGTGACAATTGTCAACCATTAAAATATTCAAAAATATGAATATTTCAACTCTTCATTAATTTCATATGTGTATAGGCTTGACCATTATGTTGCTATAACACCGTGGATAGATTGTTACATTCATTCTTATCAGTTAGCATATGCTGGAAAGACGTCATAGAATATTTCCCTAGTTCACTACTCAGATTTCCAAATTTTCAATATTACATGAAAAGTCTTTTGTCGGACCAACCGGTTGTTGTATACCATAAATAAATATTTATATTAATTCGTTGATAACAATTGACCAAATTGATGTCACATAGCGACATTTTGTCCACGGTCGTGATGGCGCTCATTTCCCTTTATTTCTCGTAAACATGTTTTAAAATTTAATTCCTTAAATTACGAAAGCACCCTTTCCTTCCGTTACTGCTCTCGGTCCGCTCAGTCCACGTCATCATGCCAGATCTGCTTACGCTTCCGTGGAAGTTGACGTGGAGTGTGGGTGCACACCGAAATGTCCGTGGTAGAGCTTGCTGTCACGTGTTGAGTAGACGTGGCGCACGATTATTTGCTGCTGGTGTCTTTGTCTCGGCGTTTTCGGCACTGCGTCACCACTGATGCCACGAGACCGTATCTGAAATGACCATACAGGACATATACTATACAAGAAAATCGGTACTAGAATTCTCTTTCTCTAGTGTGTGCTTTGTGGCTCTCGCTTTGTTGATGTTAACTCTTATCCTTGTATATTTATTTTCGAACATGCTGTGAGACTCTAGTGGGTAGGCAATAAAATATTGGAATGTTTTTGGTATTTTAGTGCAAACATAAGATTATGCTTGTTTTAAATTGTTTATCATTTTTCTTATTCTTATCAAAGAAATTCGCGTATTAATTCGAACCATTTTTCACTTTTAACTCGTGATAATATATAAATTCGAGGTTTAGAATTAATCACCGATTCATTACTCAAACGGTATGGAGCTTGATTTGCATAAGTCTCGTGTTCGAAACATTATTAGAGCGATTGATATTTGTAGTGTGTGAGTTATATACAATAAGGTATCGTTTGGTACCCCGATTCTACAAGGGAAAATGTCAAAGTCAATGAGAAAGTTAGTCATAGGAGAGTGAATGTAAAATACGGATTCATGGAATTTAAAATCACCCCTAAACTCTGAAAACAAAATACCATTTTATAGGTGGTATTTATTATTCATGTTAACTTTCCTACCATCTGGATTCTTGAATGACATTTATGCCCTTAGTTTTTTTGCTCTTTTTTGTATATTTATGTATTTATTTATACATCTTATATTATATAGTTATATTTTTTACGACAACTTTCTGTTAATAAAACTATATAAATGATTTCAATATATATATGTACTTTATCTCGTTTAGAATATAATATTTGATTTAATTATATTTATATGTTAATATTAATGTGTATAAATTATTTTTTTATTATTTTTAAAGTTTAAATATTGAGTTCAATTATATTTTGAAATGAGAATATTTTGATAATGTCATAGTAACAACTAGAAGATTTCAAGTATTCGTGCAACACTACACTGTGAGAGCGATTAAGATCATTTTGCAAAAAATGTGTACGTACTCTTAGGGCTCAAAAATATATTAATCTATATGTATGTATTTAATGTTACACTTTTGGACTAATTAAATTGATGTTATTCAAAATTTACAATGTCTCATCAAAACATGCGTACCAAATATGATCATTGAAAATGGTACACGAGTAATTTTTCATGTTCTTCCAAAGTTTTGATTTCCAGTTTATTTATTCCAAACGCAATATTTTAGATTCTTTTCACTTACACAAACATAGTATTATCAACTTTTCAGTAATCTTCGTTCCAGCAATCTACATTCCCGTAATATTAACAATTCATGGTATTTTACATTCCTCGAATCAAACGATACCTAAAATAGTTATCTTGTTATGATGAAATCATTTTCAAATTTGCTTATTGAAATTTGGTTTTATGATCATGACTAGAATCTTAAAAAAAAAAAGATCATGACTGGAAAATAATAATGTCGAAATCAGTGCACTACATCATCATCTAAACTCGGGAGACCCGAAAGTGTCACAAGTCAAGAACATGCATTTGAGAACCCCAACGACACATCACTAAGAGTCCGCCATCGCGTTTAGAAATTCTTGTAAAGGTGGAACTCACACCTCCAAGGTTGCAAGCCCGCAATGTTGGAAGGTAGGTTTCGACTTCCACTTCATTGCAAAAATTATCACCCCCATAAACTCATGTTACGTTTGCACCTTCTGAACACACTTACGTTGTCACATTAGAGGTTGTATGATAGGAAATTAAGATGCGACTTCTACGTTTTTGCCAGACCCTATTAGCCTTCATGAACTCGGGTAATTCTGCCTTTTTTGAGGTCGCATCTTCTGCATCATCGTAACATTCATCAACGTCTATGGACTCGTGCGCTCCACTCCCTCATTGCATTCCTTTCTCACTTTTATCTGTCGTCTCCCCTACTTTGTCCCACTAATCGCAGCCACGACTTGAGAATTTCGCATAACTTCCTCGCATCCACTTGACGCCTCCCATGCCGCAGTGGAAGACCCTCGTGTTGCCTCTTCACCGACGCAACTCGCCTCTCAAGATGAGACACATCAATAAAAGTCGTAGCTCGAGACCATATATATACACACACATCATCCACACCATTTTGGCTTGGTTCTTCTTCCTACTCAAAGTGCCCCACGCTTATGCGCTTCTCGATCACAACTAGTAAGGTCACCATGGAGTTTTATTACACAGCAACGCCCAACCTCGTGGAGGTGCTGAGCAAGTCTATTTTTTTCATAAGGAATCCTCCAAAACACTTAGTGAGGTGTTTCATTCTCAAGAGAACTCTCATTTTCATGACATCAGGAGAGGTGTCTCGCCTCCAAGAAGACCATCGTTCTCAAAAAGAGTGTCCATGATATCATACCTCCAAAAGGACAATATTCCTTAAGAAGAGTCTCCAAAATATCAAGAGATGCCCATGCTCTTCCTAAGAACATCACAATGCCCAATCACGAAAAGAAGTGCCTAAACACATAAGGAACCTCGCCTCTGGAGATTAAGTTCCTTCCCAGAGAGTTATGAAGTTACACAACCAACACCAAAACATTTAATTTGGGGCCTCTAGAAGTACCTCGAGAAAGGCAAAAGAGCACTAGGACTTGGAGTGGTACACTCCATCATATCCACAACGCTTTATGCCGTTAAGGGAACATGGAGGTTCTAAGACTCGCCAAACGCCCATGAGAGGTGCTCTATGAAGTCAGGGCCCAATTTGACAATATGGCTCTAAAATGGACACCACATCACCATTGATTGGTTTGTAAGGATAATTATCTCCTTATTGATAAGAAGAAGGGATCTCATTCTTCATATAAATGTTTACTCTCACACACAAAACAATTTTCTGGGAACGACTATCCATGTGGTACCCCTCTACATGTTCTTAAAAATTCAAGAGTAGGGATCTCATCCTCCAACTTTGTTCCTAAGACCTCCTCTCCAGTGCTTACTCTCACGCGTAAGACGGACTCCTAAAAGAGGAACCAACCTCCAGCTCCGTCCTCTAGTAGTCTAAGCTTAGACAAATTCATCACAACTACCAAGTGAACAAAAAGACGAGTAATTTCAATGTGCTAATTTTAATCCCGACTCAAAGAAACACATCAATAATCTTAATAAATAGAAAATTTTTAGTTCATACTTTATTTAGCAAATTCTCAAAAAAAGATACAAGGATCACTGGAGTACATTCTATACTATGCTTAAATTATACATTTATTATTCAAAATAAAGTTGATAATGTCAAAAGGAAAATGAATAATTTGAAGCGAAATGGTTGAATCGGAGAAAGAATCACATTATAATTAAAATAATGTGATTAGAATTTGTAGTACGAATACATTATATTAAAATAAAAAAACGAAAAAAAATGACAAACAAAAGTAATGTAATTTATAGCAGTATTTAATTTCACAAAAAAGGTAATCAATCTTGCTCGTCTAAGAGAAAAGTTGGTGGATAGAAGCCACGTGTGGCAACTAAAAAATGTTCCTCTTTATTTATCTATCTATCCACCAAGCTTCTCGTGCTTTTGCCCGCTCCCTTTACACACACAAAGAAACAGCAACAGAAACAGAAACTAGTTTGACACAAAGTGACATGAAACATGAACAACAATATCGATCTCCCAATATAGGTACCAAAATCTTCTCCTAGGGTTTTGGAAATCTGAATCTGCAACGCAATTTCCATTTTCTCTATCCTATATATACAATAATGGCCACGCCATTGACGGGAATTCAGCACCGTGACGGAGGCGTCGCCATTATGGCCGCTCCTCTCAACCCTATCGAACCATCCCCTACTATGTACTCCGCCCTCAAATCTCCAATCCTCATCTTCTTGTTCTTCCACAAGGCCATCCGCTCCGAGCTCGACCGCCTCCACCGCGCCGCCGTCGCCTTCGCCACTAATCCCGGCAGCGACATCAGGCCCGTCCTTGACCGCTACCACTTCCTTCGCGCTATTTACAAGCATCACTGCAATGCCGAGGACGAGGTACTGTTGTTGTTGCTCTCGTCGTCGCTTTGGTTGGATTGGTCCGAATTGAGGCGTTTCTAATTCTAATTTCAGTTATTAGGTCTGGAATTTGGTGTTGTTTTAATGCTTCTGGTGTTTGATTTCCTTTTCATTTGAATTGATGGAGTTTTGTGGCTGTATGATTTGTGGTTTTGCTTTTTGAGAGGAAAAAAAAAATCTTAGCCAAGCTTTTATGGGCTGAGACTCCTTGTTTTCTTGCTTTTTATACCGATTACTGTTTTAGTTTTAGTGATTGGCTTTTGTTTGTGATGCTGCCATCTGATTTGGCTATTGGAGATGGCTGATGTAGGCTTCTAGAGTATAAGGTAATGTTTGCAGGTCAAATTTGGGAACTGAGAAGGGTGGGACTGGGAGTGATAGATGATGGAATCCAAAACTTAAGAATGTTGAATGCATTGATGGAATCCAAAACTTATGAATGTTCACATTTTGGTGTACACTTCTATCCATAATTAGTCATTGGTTTATGCGTATAGATAGGGAAATTCTTATATGATGCCCTTTTGAATTGTAGGTTATCTTTCCTGCTCTTGACATACGGGTGAAGAATGTTGCACGAACTTACTCCCTCGAACACGAGGGAGAAGGTGTCCTTTTTGATCAGTTGGATCAGCTGCTGAATTCAGATATGCAAGATGAAGAAAGCTATCGGAGAGAGCTAGCCTCATGTACTGGAGCACTTCAAACATCAATTAGTCAGCACATGTCCAAGGAGGAAGAACAGGTATTTGTTTGTTTCATTTAGTTGACAGCACTATATATTTCACATCTAATGTATACTGAATGGAATCTATTGATTATATATTTAAAAACTAAGTCTAAGTGCTAGAGTATATTATGACAGCTTTGGACTATAAATTTAATGGGAATGTGAATCATTCCCATTCCTATAGCCATCTCAGCATCTCTTCCATCTTCATTGTCATTCTCATTTCCTTACACTATTATTTGGTTCAATTGGAGTGTGGTAATGGGAATCATTCTCATATCTATTGTTGTTGTTTGGTTTACAAAACTAAAAGAATTGTTAGAATATTAAATTGTCCAAATTACTCATACTTGTGAAAATATTTTAAAAAGTATGCACAAAAATTGTGTCAGTTGTCATTTAAGATTGAGTAAAGTTGTTGAGCAAATAAATAATAATAATAAAAAACAATATCTGGTCTAAACTTTTCCAAATTCGCCTATATATGTACACTTTTTTTTTTTCTTTAAAAAATTGAATGCACTATTGTGTTCCTCTAAAAAAATACATGAATCAAAAAAATCATTCCAATAGAACATAGGATATCCGAGCATAAAGTTATGAAATTTTATCTCATTTCCCCCTATTTCCATACTTTTAGTTTTAGCATATAAATATGTAATTTTTTTATTATGAAAAAGGAATCTATAATCTCCACTTGGAAAGTCACATGAACAAAAAAACAATTACAAGATTTTTTAAAGATGAGTTGGAGTATGGAAGAGAGTGGAAATGAGAATCGCCTTCCATTTATGGTAGGAGGGAATCATTTTGTTAATTGGCATAAGTATGGGAATGATAATAAGAATGAAGAGGTTCTAATCTAAGCATCATCCGTGGGTACTCCACTCCCATTCGCACCCTTATTCTCATTTCCATTCTCATTCTTAAACCAAGAATCATAATCCAACCATTACCTACGTGTTCTCCCCATTCTTCATCTAATTATTTTGATTTATATTCATTGAAATTTTAAGTGCTTATTGGTTGGCTAGGGAGCATATCTTTAGAGGCACCATCCTCTCCTAAAATTTAGAGTGGTCCCAATTTGAAACCTCTCTTCCCCTAATTCACGTAGTTAATCTTTCGAGAAAAATGTGTTAATTAGTTGTCTCCTTTTTTGTAAACACTCAGGCCTTGTTTCTTAACTCTATGGGGAGAAAGATTGTTGGTAAAAGCATGTAAAATGAGGGAAAAAGAAGAGAGAGATTTATTGAAAATTTGAGTTGTGTTTGGTAAATGGGGTTGTAAAAGGATGTGTAAAATGTATTGATGTTTGGTAAATTTTGTTGTAAAAGTTATTGTATTGTAGTAAAATTACCACTTTACATTTACAATTAAAAACTAATTGTAATTACAAATCCGAGCCATTGCTTTTGATAACATCATGTCATCCATTTATTTAATTAGTCATACAATACCACAAATTGTTAAGCAATTATCAAATTTCTTGGTCAGCTAATTCATTTTATTGGTTGTCTAATTCATATACTTGGTCGACATATTCTTTTAGTTGTTGACTTATTCGTATAGTTGGTTGACTTGTTTGATTAGTGGTCGATCATTACACAAACCTAATTATTGCATTCAACAATGTTTCTGGATGGATATATCTTTATGAACACATACACAATTGATAACCCTACTGGGTTTTTTTTAAATAACTTGACAGGTAAATACGAAACAAATTAATTATCACATAAACCTTGAGATCTGAGAAATTAATAAATTTACAAACAACAAACTAAAAACAGGCACTTATCGTTTCTGAAAGCTTCAATTCTTACAGACGTTGACTCTTTCTATTCAATAAACTAAGAATGCAAACTCTCTCTGTGAGCTAACAATGCTAGACGACAATGAGAAATAGCAGAAAAGTATCCTCTTTGAATGAGAAATGAATGAGCTCCATTCTCTTGTTGTTGAAGTAGAGTAATGTTCAGATGTGTGGATTGTGGTGAAACTATAACCAATACAAATATACAATATGGTCATTAGCCATGGATATAGTAAGGAGTATTTGGTCCAAAATAATTTTCTTTCTTCCTTCGTGTCCTACAAATCTGTTCTTGCTCCTTCTCCATATGTCTTCTCTCTCTTCCTTTTGCTCCTTTAGTGACATTGACGGAGAAACTTTATGATTTTATCCAAATTAAGATTCTCTCTCCATGGACTTCTTTATCCAACATGGCAACTCTAAAAGGTGACCCAAGAACAAACAAGGCCTTAGCATCTCTTGTAGGATCTATGGTTTTTATGTCATGGAGTATGAAGAATGTGATAGTTAAAAAGGTGTCTGCTAGTATTCATGTATTCTGTAAGAAGAAAAAAACTTTTCTGAGTGGCCTTGTGGGCTAATAAGTAAAAAACCCTGTGGTTTCTGTTACTTGTTAGATGTCTCCGATGCTGTTCGGAGGTAAGCCTTTTCTAATCCAGCTTTCTAGGTCCCAATTTTAGTTTGAATTTCACACAAAATAGAACAGAGAAAATAAGAATTGTATGTAGAATGTATAATTTCTAATTAGGCATTTGTAATATTTTCCAGGAAAAGAGTTGGCTAAAATGATTGAAAATATGTACTTTGATCCATCCATTAAATGTACTTTACTTATTCCATGCTGCATTGCTAACGATTATCGTAATGGTGGAAAGTGCTTTCTCAAATCTCAGTACTATGGAAGGCTGTAAAGTTATAGCAAAACTATGATAGTGCATTAACGTGTGCAGGTATTTTAAATGTTATAACGGCTGATACTTGTCAGGATAGAGTGAAATACTGAAATGTGTTTGATTTATTAAGTGCTCACTATCCCTATTCATAAATTATTTTTATGTTTTCCTTGTTTTTTCCTTTTCATGAAATTGATGCAATTGCAATTAATTTTGTTATCTAAGTTGCATATCTTATTTTCCAACAGCCAATAAATGTTTAGGATACTGGGCTAAAATATTGTTGTCTATCTTACCAATATTTCTCTGAAAATGACAGGTCTTCCCCTTACTTATTGAGAAGTTCTCATTTGAAGAGCAGGCATCACTGGTGTGGCAGTTTCTGTGTAGTATTCCTGTCAATATGATGGCCGAGTTTCTTCCTTGGCTTTCATCCTCTATTTCTTCTGACGAACACCGGGATATGCGTAAATGCTTGTGCAAGATAATACCAGAAGAGAAGCTTCTTCAACAGGTAAGGGCTCCTGTGCAGGGTGTATTTCATTGTTTGATGCTTCTTTGAGAAAAGCTCTCACATTTTTTGATCAATTTAGGTTATCTTTGGCTGGATGGATGGGATGAAAATGTATAACAAGAACAAAGGTTGTGAAAAGAATAATCAGATCCGATGCTGTCAAGATCCGGGAACTAGTGCTCTGGACAGTGGGCCTGAGAAAGGACGCTGTGCATGTGAATTTTCAAGAGCTAGTAAAAGGAAATATTTGGAGCTAGATTGTGATGTTGCAAGTTCCACTGTTGCTTGTCCTATTGATGAAATATTGTTTTGGCATAATGCTATAAAAATAGAGTTGACTGATATAGCCAAGGCAGCTAGGAGGATACAAATTGCTGGGGATTTTTCTGACTTGTCTTCATTCAACAAGAGGCTGCAATTCATTGCTGAAGTTTGCATCTTTCATAGGTATGATTTTCATGTGTATTTTCGTTATGTTCTTTTTCTGATAATAGGAAATTTTGTGGTTTCAAGGAGGACTCCTAATCATTAATGGAACAAACAAAAAAAAGGAGAGGGGAAATGTCCCTTTCTTTTATAAAACAAAGGGTAAGTAGGCCTTTGTTATTGATAACCTTATTCATGAAAATTGGTTGTTATTGTGCAAACATTATTAACACTCATATGTTAATTATTTGTTTCTTATGTTTGCTTTAATACATATACATACATATACTGATGTAAATGTCTATTGTCAATCTACAGCATTGCAGAGGACAAAGTTATATTCCCTGCTGTAGATGCAGAACTCTCTTTTGCCCAGGAGCATGCCGAAGAAGAAATTCAATTTGATAAGCTTAGGTGCTTAATCGAAAGTATTCAAAGTGCTGGAGCCAACTCATCTTCTGCTGAATTTTATGCTGAGTTGTCATCACATGCTGATCTAATAATGGATACAATAGAAAAGCATTTTCGCGATGAAGAAGTTCAGGTTTGTCTTCTTTTTTGTCCTTCAGAACTCAGTTCGCCTTTTTCTTGTGTGTGAGCGTATATTGTGAGTGAGGATGAGAGGGAGTTGCAAGACATTTAAATTCATATGTTAATTTTAATCTGTAATCACAACTGAAATTCATGATTGGTGTCTTTTTACCATCCCGAAAGGCCACTTACTGAAGTGACTGCATTGTAGGTTCTTCCTCTTGCTCGTAAGCACTTTAGCCCCAAAAGACAGCGAGAACTTTTGTATCAAAGTTTGTGTGTCATGCCCTTAAAATTGATTGAATGTGTCTTACCATGGTTGGTAGGAACACTTGATGATGAAGAGGCAAGGTCTTTTCTTCAGAATATGCATATGGCAGGTTCTATACCAATTCTTTTCATTTCCCTTAGTTGGAATATGTGGTCTGGTGGTTCTTTTCATATGTTCTGACTTGCATGGTTGTCTAATGCAGCTCCGTCATCCGACTCTGCTCTTGTTACTCTTTTTTCTGGTTGGGCATGCAAAGGTCGTTACAAAGATGTTTGCTTGTCTTCAAGTACTCTTGCTTGTTGTCCTGCGGACCAATTATATAATGGGTTATCTGTTGAGGGAAGTTCATCTGTACAAGCCGATGTAGCAGATGATGAAGAAAGACATATCAAGCGTGGAAGTTCAGTTTCACGAAAAAATGGCTGTGTAAACAATCATAAAGTGTCATGTGGTAGTCGGTCCTGCTGTGTCCCTGGCTTAGGAGTGAATAGCAATAACTTAGGAGTGAGCTCTCTAGCTGCAGCCAAATCTTTGCGCTCCTTATCATTTAGTCCTTGCCCACCGTCCCTGAACTCCAGTCTATTTAACTGGGAAACAGATATAATGTCTACAGACATTGGATCTACAACACGGCCCATCGATAACATATTCAAGTTTCATAAAGCCATCCGGAAAGACTTGGAGTATCTGGATGTTGAATCTGGAAAACTTAATGATTGTAATGAGAATTTTCTTCGGCAGTTTACTGGTAGATTTCGTCTGTTATGGGGTTTGTATAGAGCGCATAGTAATGCAGAGGATGATATAGTATTTCCAGCGTTAGAATCTAAAGAGACTCTCCATAATGTTAGCCACTCTTACACTCTGGATCACAAGCAAGAAGAGAAACTATTTGAAGATATTGCATCTACACTTGATGAACTTGGAAAAGTTCATGAATGCTTGAAAGATACGAACTCGCCTGTTGACTCATCTTTATCTTATGAAGATGCACTGCGAAAATACAATGAGCTTGCCACAACACTTCAGGGCATGTGTAAATCCATAAGAGTGACGCTGGACCAGCATGTTTTCCGGGAAGAACTTGAGTTGTGGCCATTATTTGATAGGCATTTTTCTGTGGAGGAACAGGATAAAATTGTTGGTCAAATAATTGGTACTACAGGTGCAGAAGTGCTTCAATCAATGTTGCCATGGGTGACTTCTGCTCTTACACAAGAGGAGCAGAACAAAATGATGGACACGTGGAAACAGGCAACAAAAAACACAATGTTCAGTGAGTGGCTTAATGAATGGTGGGAGGGTACAACTGCATCTGCACAGGCTGCAACATCAGACAGTTGTATTTCACTAGGTTATTCCATTGCCCATTTATTTTAGTCTTGCCATTCATTTTATGGCTCTCTTTCACATTTCAATTGGCTGGAATCCGAAAATTGTTTACTACTTTTGCTTCTCGAAGCTTATTTAATTATGAGCATATGCATTTGTGAGAACCGCTGTATAATGTTTGACAAGTTTTTGTTCTTTTAGGCACTGATGTCCAAGAAAGCTTGGACCATGGCGATCAGACCTTCAAGCCTGGCTGGAAAGACATTTTTAGGATGAATCAAAATGAACTAGAATCAGAGATAAGGAAAGTTTCCCGGGATTCAACACTTGATCCAAGAAGAAAAGCCTACCTTATTCAAAATCTTATGACCAGGTTTGTTTTATCATACCCATATTACAAATGCTATACGCATGCTCCTATATATATCCATATCTTGATAAATTTATGGGCTATGCTAGTCGCTGGATAGCTGCTCAGCAGAAGTTACCTCAAACAAGGGTTGGTGAAAGTTCAAATAGTGAAGAATTATTTGGATGTTCTCCATCCTTCCGAGATCCAGAGAAACAAGTGTTTGGTTGTGAGCATTACAAGAGAAATTGCAAACTTCGTGCTGCTTGCTGTGGCAAGTTATTTACTTGCAGGTTTTGCCATGATAAAGTCAGCGACCATTCAATGGATAGGTATTTCAATGTCATTTAATTGCTTCTTGTTACTTGGTCTTTCTTTGCTCTTGATGTGATGCTACTAATGTATTTGCAGAAAGGCTACTGCTGAAATGATGTGTATGCGCTGCCTGAAAATTCAGCCTGTTGGACCAGTTTGCATAACTCCATCTTGTGGTGGGCTCTCCATGGCAAAGTACTTCTGCAATATCTGCAAATTTTTCGATGATGAAAGGTCTGGGTCATCTACTCTGATTGCTTGTATTGATACTATAAGGTTCTATTGTCCAGGATTTAATAGAATACATTATGCAATGCGTAGCTGACTGAAATCACATTTGTGTGTGAATTTAGGTTTTTGAATCAAACGAAATATACACATTCTTGCTTGTCTTACCCAATCCTTATTTTTATCCTGTATCTTGGTTCAAGTGGAGGAGGGTTTTAGGAGTTATTTGTGATAAAAGCATGCCCCTAAAACTGGAAAGAATGTTCTATAGGGTTGCTATTTGACCAGCTATGTTATATGGCTCTGAGTGTTTGGTTCCAAAGAGGCTGCAAAGCCATAAAATGGGGCAGGATAAAATTAGGAATGTGACTATTCGAGGAAAAATAGGGGTAACATCAATTGCTTATAAGATGCAGGAAAATTGTGTAAAGATGGTTTGGACACGTGGAGCATAGATAGTATGATGATCTCGTGAAGAAAGGTGAGAAGTCAATTAGTGGAAACCAAAAGGGTAGGGACAAATATAAGTTAACATGAAAAAAATAAGTGAGGAAAGACATGATAACATTTGACTTAACAAATGAGATAACATTATATAGAATATAGTGGAAGATGAGAATATGAGCAAAAGATCCCAAAGAGTTCTGCTAAAGGATACATGTAACTGACCCCAACATTGTTTGGGAATTGGCTTGGTTAATGCTTTTTTTTTCTCCTTCCCTATCTTGGTTGCAACTTTCAATCTCCTTTGGTATGTAAAAGTGCTGCAGACTTTATTGTCTTGGCTTGGTCAATTTGAAAAGTGTGAAGGGAAAAGAAATATATGTTTCTTTGTGTCCTTAAACACCTCTTCTATTAGGAATTTTTAGGATTGTGCAACTGTATCTGTAATAGAGCATTATCACACAAGCGAGCACTTCTATTTCTTATTCTAAGTAGAATAACTTGAAATCCTGCTTGGCTAAGGAAATTGGTTTATTTCCTTAAATTTGTGTTCATTTGCTGCTGAGGCCTGTTATAGATTCCTTACATGTTTTGATCTGTTTTTGATTTATAACTTCAGGACTGTCTATCATTGTCCCTTTTGCAATTTATGCCGTGTCGGACACGGGCTTGGTGTTGACTTCTTCCATTGCATGACATGTAATTGTTGCCTGTCAATGAAATTAGTGGACCATAAGTGCCGAGAGAAAGGTCTGGAAACCAACTGTCCCATTTGCTGTGATGATATGTTCACATCAAGTGCTATTGTTAGAGCACTTCCTTGTGGTCATTTCATGCATTCAGCTTGCTTTCAGGTTTGTTCTCTATATATAGTTGCTTTCTTTTCGGTTCCCGTTTTGTCACCACAGTTTCCCTTGTTGTCAACCTGACATTTTTGCTGAATTTGAGGAACTAAATTCTATTTGGTATTTTCTTTTGCCAGGCGTACACTTGCAGTCACTATATCTGCCCAATTTGTAGCAAATCTTTGGGTGATATGGCGGTGAGAAAAATGGCTATTGTACTTTTTAAAATGAATATATATTTTATTTATTATGTATTATCAAGCTGCTGCTCTGAAGTTCCAATTTAAGATATATATCTGTATGAACTAAAGTTAGGGCTCCACTAATGTAGAGGTATATAGTGACTACTGACTCCCCACCCCTGCCCAAGAATAAAGAAGAAATGCAACATAGCCACATTGCCTCACATGTATGACATCTACGCTTGATTTACCTTGCTGGCTACTTCCAGGACTTAGAATGCTCATTGTTTTTATTAAGTTCTGAAACTAAAATAAACCCGGATAGTATATAAATACAATAATATGACTGCAGTAAAGTTGGTTTAACTTCAATATCTGATCCCAAATATATGGCGGCCCCTAAATTTATTGTATACCCAAAGAAAGTTGTTTAGATATGATTGGTGAAGCTGTTGATACTTTGTGTGAAGTTGGTTGGCATTTTGTTTGCCCACAATATGTTTCCCTTTTCTTTTTGTTTCGTTTTCACTTGTTTTTCTGGTCAATTGGATGACCAAATATAAGAGTACTCAAAAGATTTGCTGTGCGGTATGGCTTGGTTTGAAAGTCATAGAAGCAAATATATGTCATTTGTAGAATGGTATGGAAACAAAACCTCTCAAGGTTTCTATGTTTTCTTTTGTCAGGTATATTTTGGTATGCTTGATGCCCTATTGGCTTCGGAGGAGCTCCCAGAAGAATATAGGGATCGCTTTCAGGTAGTGCATCTATTGCCACTTTGATAACTCTGTTCCTCTTCTCTTTTATTTCCCGATGAAGATAAGGACTCGTGTTTTCGTATTCCAGGATGTACTATGCAATGACTGTGATAGGAAGGGAACTGCACGGTTCCACTGGCTTTACCACAAGTGCGGATCTTGTGGATCATACAATACCAGGGTAATTAAGCTTTGATTCATCAAATACCAGAGATCATTGTCAAACTACTGAGAGCACTGAACTTCTTATGGTGTATTAAGGTGTGTAAATATCACATCTGACAGCACATGGCTTGTAAGTCATGTGCCATCAACCTTTCAACTTTTGCATAGTTTTCTCTTCTTTTTTCCAATATATAAATCTAAAGATTTCCACATATTTAGAAAGAAATTTAGCTTTCCATATGATTCTCAACTTTTTTGGGTTACTTTCTCAGTAGTCTTTCTCTAGAATTTAGGAGCTGCACTAGCCTTTTTGGTTAGTTTTACTGATTAAATCTAGTAGTGAAAATACGAGATATTAGGGTTTGGATATGTTAGAAACTAAACTGTGTAATATTCCCAAGTTGAATAGTCGATGGTGCCCTGTCTATTGTGCTGATTTATTTTACTACATTGGTATTGTTTGGCAACAATAAAGTTCATATTCATTTTTCTCTTTTTTTGAAAACACAAAATTGGTAAGGACATTTGGGAGTTGGAACATATGAAACTGAAGGGAGATGCAAATATTATGTTTAGTTAAAAGTTATAAAAAAGAAAATAGAATATATAAAGAGGTGTAATAGTAGGACAATTACTATTGTAGATTGTTTTTTTGTCAGTTGAGATACATAACAGGGATAATTCTCTCATTTTAACCCAAGATACTACCTCATACTGCCAACAAGGAGGCTCGAACCCGTGACCTCAAAGGAAATCCAAAACATTTAAATCGTTTGGTCCAACATGTCATGGCTTGTAGAATAATTATTTAATTAACTTTCAGTTTAATTTTTTTATTTAATTTGTTGGACTGAATTTGTGAATCTATATACAAATATTTATTCTTGATCCAAGCGCAAATAAAAAATAAATGAAGATTTAGATTAAGGGCTTGTTTGGTAACACTACTCAAAAGCCAGAAGCAGTTTCAAAGTAGCTTCTAAAAGCAGATGTGTTTGCTAACAAAAAGTTTATAGAAGCAAATAAAAGTGCTTTTGTGTCATAGAGCAGAAGCAAACAAAATTTATATTTGAATATTCTCACAAATAGTTAGTAAAAGTTAAATGACCAAAAAATGCACATGTATATTGATATTAATACACAAGAACAAAATAATTTTTTAAAGTAATTTTTTTATAAGTATATAGTCAAATTATATTAGTTAATTAATTAATATAGTAAAAAATATAGCATTACCATAACTATTTCTTTTTGAATGAAATAATAATGTATGTTAAGCAACATGTGGCTCGTAAGTATTTTTATTGAATAAGAATTAATCTATGTTCGTACATTTTTTTTATCTAGTCTTTTTATAAGAACAATCAAACTAAATACTATAAAGGTCAATTTTTTATATTTAAATGTCAACTTTTTTTATAAGAACAACCAACCTTTGAACTAAAAAGGTCAAATTTTTCTTTCTAAATGTCAATTCCTTTGTAAGAACAATCAACCTATACACTAAAAAGGCCAACCTTTTATATCAAATAGGGGTAATTGCAGATGCCCCTACGAACTTTGGACTTAAAGCAAATATATACCCTAAACTTTATTTTGAAGAATTCGACCCCACTTTTCCACACCCATTCCGTTAGTTAAATGTAAGAGAATTGTCCATTTAAACGAGCATGTGCATGGCACATGTTGAAATTATTTATGAAATACCTATAATGCCCTTGTTTCATGGCATATGGTGAAATTATTTGTGATATACCTATAATACCCTTGTCTCTTCCATGAAGCCATCCTATCATTTTGAATTCCATGTAATAAAATCAGTGACTGTAAAGACCATTCTTTACTGATTAGTCTTGATTTGGATCAAAATTGTCACATATTTTGTAATTGTAAAATTGATTTGAGTCAATATTGTCGATTAATTATGTCATTTAAGTCTATTGACATTATTCCATGAATTTTTCAAAAAAAA
>JAYMTF010002538.1:0-17865 GCA_036897485.1 Pelargonium nanum | reverse complement strand
ATGACGAATAATATTTAATACTACCTTAATTTCTGAGGAGTACCTGCACTATAAAAGTTGTAAAAAATCTTTAACTACAAGTGTATTTATTTTATATAACCTTTGAAAGCGACAAGAAACACTTTTTGACAACGCACCTAGTTTAGCAAATTACAGGGTCTATTCATACATAGATTTAAATTACCTCGGTACAAAAATAAAAATGAATATAAAATTTCAAAGTAAGGGGTATTGTACTTTTATTTAACACATAGGACCCCTTTTATACTTCTAGGATATCTCAGGTCAAGTAAAAAAAACTATTAACTCTGCCTTGTTTAGGCGGTTCACTCGAAATTATTCATGTATTAGAACAACAGTAAGTAATTTAATGTGTCACATTTTTAACTCCTATGGGGTTAATCAATTAACCTTGACTTTCCGAGTTAAAAATATTTTAAAAGTAGTTATTACCCATTTTTTGTTGCAGTCTTCGAATTTGTAAGGTATGAAAGCTGATTAACTGCCTTACACTTCTAACTTTACTTTAGAAAAGATGTCAGGGTAAAGAGTTCAATTCTTCATATAAGTGTTAATTCCGCCATTAATTGTCAGTACAAAAGGGTTTGTGAAAGCTTGGCCTTAAGCGGCTAAACTAGGATTACCTAGGACCGCTTTGAACCAACCACATTTGATAAGTTTTAGAAGTGCTTTACCATTTTGATTGGACGTCAAAGTAAGACTAAATAAACAGAACATCCTAGTATAAGTATTAAATCGGAAAAACATATCTCTATTTAAGTGCATGAATTCGACCTAATATTCCTTTACCAAAAGAGTTTTTGCTAGCTGTTGCTTTTATTTACATAATTGCTTTTACTAACATCTAAATTCCAATACTTTATCAAGGGTTTTGAGATAAGTTAAATTACTTTCTTTTTATTTATGTACCTATAATACTCTATTCTATATATATTTCATGATAAGATCTTGCAGAGAAATTATGATATCAAGTCAGTAAAGGAAAGTAAAGCATTCCATCGCTTATATAAACAAAACCTCTTTTATTATGCAGCCGGTATTACCTAGCTACCTCTAGTATCTGAAAGAAAACGGCATTCCTAAGGATTTCTGCTCGACCTTCCCTAACATTTATCTAGGAAAAAGAATACCTGGCATATTTTATGGATTGTTTAAAACTGATTGTAGGGCCATTTTCGTGCGCCATAATAGGAGTAGGCCTTAACGTTTTCACAAAAAATTTTAATTAATTCTTCTATATAAAATGAAACTGAAATCTCGAAAGTTCCTAGACGTTTAAATATTCCCGAATACGGGGTCCCCTTAATAAGTGAGTACCGCTATACAGAATTTCTTGAAAATAGAATAAAGTAATCAAAATACTAAATTAAAGAGGGGGCTTACTGCACATGTCAGCCTAAAATTCTCACGGAATATACTTGATTTTTGTCTTTGAAAAGGAATCCTTCTTTGGTGCTAGGAAAAGGTTTTTATATCTAGGAGGAGTTCTTTTACCTTGTGGGGGCCCTGATTAATTAGAAACTTAAAAGTAACAGGGATTTATAATTCATATATACCTGTTTTACAAACAATAACAATATAAGCATAAAAAGGGGTTTCTATCCCTTATGAGGAACTCTTTCTTTTAGGAAGATCTTACTTGCAAGCTGTGGTATTACCTTGAGGTTTCCTTTTCTTATAAGTAAGTAAATTTAGTAAATAAGGAGTATAGAGTCTAAGAAATTCCTCTAAAATAAGTTTTCATAGTTTTGGCCGTGTCTGGTATACAAGAAACCTGTGCTAAAATCCCTGATAAATACTACAGGGGAGACTCTTTTAGATCCTAGTAGAGAATAGGCGCTCTGAAACCTAAAAATCCAAGCTTAGGTATAAAAATAAATTTGAATACCAACTCGACGCGACGGAGTATTCCCAGCATATAAGAAGTCAATAGAAGTGTGGGAAATACCCAGAGCTTTGTAAAAGAAAATCTCCAAGGACAGAGCATCTATTTACAAATTGACTCCTAGATAGGGATTTTTCTAAGTGATGAACGGGAATGCTACTCAAGAGTATAATTTTAGGGATATCCTACTCTATAAGAAGGAGAACTAAGACTTTAACGATTATAGGATACTCCCATTTCACGTCTTATAGGGTCTTTTTCTGACTTCATTGCAATACATCTTTTTACTTATTAAAATTACGCAAGTATACTCTCGGTTTACTAGTACTTTGTACACACTAATTTTTGCTTTTAGGCCACTCACTTCGACTTCAGTCTCAACGTAACTTAGAAAGAAGCAGAGGGAATCCTATATATTTGATATAGTATACGGTTAGTTATTTTGAAACTACAAAAATTGAACTTATTTTACCGATCTAGCACATTAATTAGCAACCCTTTTTATTAAATACCCGAAGATTTTTTAGAAGCGTCTCCCTATAACTGATAAAAGTTAGAAATAGAATAGAACTATAACATATATATCTAAATCCCTTACTCTCGCGAATTAAATGAGAGTCTTTCGTTATTAAAAAGCCCTTTATGGGGTAATTTGAAGGCATACCAAAAGGGTTTAGTTATAGAAGTCGTAAGGGCACGTTTTGCTTCCATCCTACCTTTTCTAAGAGGGTCCTTCTTAGCCTAGTCTTGTAATATCACACCTATTTAAATAAAGGGAAGTACTTAATTAAAAGACTATTCATTCTAAAATCTTTAGCAATTACACTTTATACGATTTAGTCCTTACGGACTTGTAATAAATCCCACACCTAGTTATAGCATTCAATAGAAGTTTTAAATAAAAGCAAAATCCTAGCTGGAAAACAACCTAGAGTCCCTGTTGTATAATACTTTTTGTAGGAATGTACTTATATTTGTAGCGTAAAGGTTCCCATTTGTTTTTGGAGTGTATTAATTTTAATAGAGACTTTTATAATATAGCTCCTAGATTCTTCGGTAAGAGAGATTTCACTATATGCAGAAGCAGTAAATACCGGAGTCAAAAGAATAAGCGTAAATTTTACTGGATAGTTAACCTACAACTTAACTTGGCTTTTAGTTTTTTTTTCGAGCGTCCAACATTTAAAGAGCACTATCTATTATACTTAAGAAGTAGACGCGTGTTTTAGGATGCTTTATAATCCCATTGGTACTGCGTATTTTCTTTACTAACTTATTTTAGGAAAGTCTCTATTAAAATTATCTTAAAGCATCGATTCATATCATATAAAACGGGCCGGCTGACTTACTGTTCTATTACTTTACAATTCACAAGGAACGACTTAGTTTGTATGTGGTGGGGTGTAGGGTAACCCTCTCTAATATAAAGTCCCACATTACTCTGCGATTAAGGGGTAAAGGTAATTCTACAAGACAGCTAAAAAGGCGTAACCTAACGAATTTACATAATTTACTTAAAATAAAAAGGGCTTCCGTTTGGAAGGATATCGTATACTTATAATTCATGACTATTTTGAATCAACAAGGTCCTTACTGCCAACTAAACTAGAAAATATATCTTTCTTTTGTGGTTAAGGTTTCCCCATCTCATAAGAAAAATGCCTTATATATGGTTTTCACTTACTTGAATCTTATTCTTAATATGCTAAAATAACCTATCAACAGATAACCTTTATTCTCCTATCTTTTATGCATTCCTTGTAAGTTAGGGGTCTCCCCAAGTGTATTTTAACCCTTGTTTACCTTTTCTTATTTCCCTTTTAGATCAAAAAAGCATCCTAATTAGAATGTATTGGTTCGAGTCCTACTTTTTCTACAAAATACTTAGGGGTTAATAGAAAACTCCTCAATTGCTTGTCTGTAAAAAAAGATTCCTTACGTTACACGCTTCTTGATTCCAGCAATTACTATTTACTCTAGAATTTTTAACTTCAGGGATTCTTTGTGCTTTTGTGGGGAACCCTTATTTTTATATAATTTGTACCTTTTTAGGAGGTGTTGAAAAATTCCTATTTGAAATAATCCAGTTAATAAGATATATGGATTCCTAGACAGCTATAAATTATGCTTTAGTTTTTAGATCAGTTATAGAGGACTCCCTGGATGTCCAAAGTTAAGTTACTTATAGGATAATCTTTATTGTGTTACTACAATCTTAAGGTAATGAATAATCCACGAGTATAAAGTCCAATTCTAGGGAAGCTTACTTTTAAAATTTACGGGACCCCTTACAGGTTTCTCATTAGCTATTTAAAGCATCGCAAGCTAGAATACATTCATTTCTTAGGGCACATTCTTATGTATTTTTCTTACTTCAATACTAGCTCAAAGCCTTCTTTTATCTAAATTTTGTATATGATACCTTTCTTCATTCTATTTTATAAGCAATAATGGTTCCCTTGCTCACTCTTACTTAATTATAATCCTCGGGATGAAGTGTTTCCTAGTATATAAAATTTGGAAAAGAGGGAGATAAAGCAGGGCTCAGTGAAAACAGCTTTTCTATAGAATTTTAGCAAAAGTAAGGGTAACCTCTTACCAGGAAAACTGTCGAGTAAAAAAAGTAATAAAACCAAAGATAAGTAGACAAAGATAAGTAGAATCCAATATTTTAGTACTTTTCTCAAGATCTGACTCTAATGAAATTCCTTCCCTTTCTTTGTTTATCCATATATAAAGTACGAGCTTACATGGAACAGGTTTTACCTTCTTCTCTATCAAAAAAGGAGACTTTTCTTTAAACTCTTAGCAGAGAAGTAGGGAACCTAATATAACACCGCTTGTACAGGTTTCTCTTAAAAAGGAATACTAAATAATGGAAGCCCCAGATTGAACGCTATTTTTTAACCAACAATACTAAGTAAGACATGCCTCTACAATTAGGAACTAAATCTAAAATCACCATAGAACTCTAACTTTTACCGCCTCCCAGAGAATTACTTTGAGGTAAGTACTTTCACTTGTTTTCGTTTATGAACAAATAAGTATAAGAGCATGCTCTTAATAAATCGATAATAAGCCTTAGGCGAATAACTCAAATTTTAAATTTATACTTGAATGTTAGGAACCTACTAAAGGCCCCTAAGCTGTATAAGCTTGTTATTAAACCTAAGTAACTCCTGTTTAGGCATCTCTGTTTTTTCGAACTCCTTTTAATTTGTGCTTTACCTTTAGTGAAATATGTAAAAAAATTTTAGTTATAAAACCTGGATTCCCTCTTCAAAAGCTCAGAATTGCACACTTATTAGTACTTTAGTTTACACCCCTTATGGAATATGTTAATGCATGCCCTTCGTAGTTCTTATCTGGATACTTTCTTTTATAAACTCGGTAAACAACCACTGTAGTAAATAGAAATAGAGTTGGAGTTCAAAACAAAAAAAATATTCATAAATGTATAGATAAGGGGCTTACTAGTAGGATACCCCTAATTGAGGACTCGCGATAGGAAGCCGTTTTTGGCTAACTCTTGGAGTAGAGTATCCGTGTGGAGTAATAATCTAGTTTTTTGCATACCCATTTCTGAGCTATATTAAGTTTCCTAATTTGGGCATCCAATTGACTAAGAGGGAATTCCTCCTTGGTTCAAATTACTGGTGAAACAAGCTTCCTACTTTGACTAAAAAGTAAAGAATAGCACAAGACAGCAATGTCTAAATACCAACCAAAAATACGACTATAGACTCTGTAGTTAAGATTTTTGTAAAACCCCACTAATATATTATGTTTCTGATCTCATCCTAATATTAATATAAGGAGTCTCATGTTTTTACCAGATTTTAGAACGTACATAATTATAAGGCAAAACTGCGGGAAAAGCATACCTTTGTGCCTTTTTTTTCGATCGCATGCATTAAATTCCAGGTCAACAACAGATAACAGGATTTTTGCGCTTTGGTCTGTTTGAATTCCGTTTATACTGAAAATTATCCATAATATAGAAATCGAAGTTCCACTTTACTGGATCGCAGAATTTCGGAAAGTGAGAAATAAAAAAATGAGGTTACCATAAAAAGTATCTTATAATGATTACTATAATGTTTGTGCTCACCCGTCTTGTTATAACAAAAAGGTTAATAAGAGTACTTTGCATTTTTATGCAATTTCACGGAATAATAAGGGATAGGGCCCGACTCGAACCATCCACCTTTCTACTTTATAGGACTCTGCTTTGACTAAGACTAAACTACAGTTTGAGTGCATTATGAATGCAAGATGGGAAATCTATAAATTTCTAAAGAACCAAAGAATCCAGATGCAATTTAAAACAAAAAGATAGATATACAAAAGAAATTATAAAAGTTTCTACTTTACGGGTAGGAAAAAAAGGCAGGAAACTCGTTAGGGTAATGGGGTACCGTTCTAGTCCTGTAGTGCAATCCTATACCGAAATTAATATGCTCGTCTAGTACATTTTAAAACTAGAATTATTAACTAGTAGGAAATCCCACTTTAATTACCCTTTTTTTAAATGAGATGAAACACCAAAGAACCCCTTTATAAATAAGACCTCACAAAACCTGAAATGCAAAATGAGAATTACTACTCTAACTCTCTTAACCTAAAGTCCCTCAAGTAAAATGACCTTGTACTAAACCCCTTTTATTTGTGGGAATCCCGTATCTGAAAAACTCGGAATAGGGGCACACTTCCTTTGTGTTTTCTATTTGCTTTATCTTCCTTATTACTCTTTCATTAGACTAGAAAAGAGAGCTGTTGGTTAAAGAGTTTACCTTATTCTGAAGCTTACTCGTATTCTAGGAAAGATAGTTATTTGTTACTAACCTTAGTTAACTTCCCTTATTGTTAAGTATCCCTTAATTAACTGAGAACAGCATAGCGGGCAAAAACGTTGTGACTATCTAGAATGCCTTTTATCAAGAGTTTAGATACCTCTTAAGGGGTCCTGGGGACCTGTTTGTTCGATTTCCTATAAAAAGGTTAGGATAAACAATGACCTAGCGAGGGAAAGCACTATAACTACCAGCTAAGAAAGGGAAGACTAATACACTACTGACAAGAACTACGAGGAATAAGGTGAAACTACAACCAATACAGGCTATACATTCATGTATAGGAATAAACAGAGGAATGACTTCCAGTGTGAGATAAAGAAAACTACCTACCTAGAGCTTAGAAAGACAATATCTTTCCAGTGAGTAGAGAGTAGCAATAGTAGGCCATAGGTTCAAACGCACAAGTGATATAGGCTAAGAAGAACACAAATGAGAGGCGGTAACCCGGAAGAGAATAAGGTACAAGCAATAGACTGCAATACGGGGGGATATCTTTCTCTATTTTATTATAGACTCTTTCCTAACTTTACTGGGGTTCATAAAGAAGTACTGAGAGCCCCCTTTCCTTTGCGCATACTCAGCGCCATAATCCCAAACTTGAAACTACTACGAGATTCTTGACAGGGAACAAAAAGACTGAAAACCCTTCTAAGCTACTAACGAGAAACTTAAGAAACCAACTCCTTTAGACTGAAATTATAGTAGGAGATTTAGAGAAAAGTCTGATCCATTTCAGTGCACTTTATCCACGCAAGGAGTGATTTCCAAGTAGAGACCGTAGATAAGAATAAGAGTCCTAGAAATGGATAGATTGAAAGAAAGATTCTATACTTAGCGAAAAAAATTCATAAAATAGACTCACGATTAAAAAGTGCTAGCCAAGAGACATCCATTAGTTTCTGCTTTTGAGTTAGTTGATACATTTTTCGTAAAAATTGTATTCATTTTTATTTTGAATCAAGCTTTCCTCTTCTAGGGTTTGCCAATTCCATGGGTCCTATAGGTATGAAATGACTCAAAATTACCTCTTTAAAGTAACAGGGTTTAGTCTTTCCTTGTTCGGGACTTGGAAGGGGAATCGGACAACACAAGATAAATCTTGCCTCCTTTAAGTTCTATATTTACTTTACTAGAAACAAAGGAACACAGTAACAAATCTAACTTTTAACGGCTACTTACCTACTTTAACTCAAACTTAATGTGATAATTTTGCCTATTTTGCATCATCCTGTCCATTTTGAATCACTTACTAAGAGCTTTTACTAAGAAAATTCCTTACTTAAAGGGTTACCCCCGTAAAAGGTTTAATTCTAAACAAGACCCTTAACTATACTTGTTATTTTGAAGAGTAAGAAACTGATACAGAAAAGAGGTAGTACAAATAAGTCAATGGTAATAGGTAAGAATCCTCATTAGCCGAAGGAACTGTTTAACAAGAGAAATCTTGCCCTCATGTTCTGCTTCTGAGGACTTTAGTAATTTAGTTAAGGAAGGGGTAGGCTAAAACGAGGAGGTTCCTTATATAATAGGGCGTTTTAAACTCTTATTTATAGGTATTAATAGGTTTCTATTTATAGGAAGTTCTATAAAAGGGCCTTGAGAAGACGTCTAACATTGGTAAATCTAAAAAATTAGGTAACTGCTTTGGTTCTCAATTCTCCTCCTGGTTTTTAAAAGATAGCTCGCCCTTAGAGAATCCTTGAGAAAGACTTCCCTTTTTATAGCTTACTTGGTATGGATCCTTATAAAATAAAGTTTTCTAGGGCTCAGTTCTCATCGTGCACTAATAAGGAATAATTATACCCCTCGTTTTTTGGATTCTACCTTTCTTAATTTACAGGTATCAGGTTTCGATATACCTAGAGTATGCTATGAAAAAACTCTATAACAACCCTGGAGAATTCTAGCTTTACCTTACCGTAAAACCAATTACTTCGGGTTCTTTTTTCGACAAGTTAAGTGCATAGCGCATTGAACAGTTTATTTAAGGGGACAGGCATCACTCACTCCCTAATTATTAAAAAGGATAGGTAAGAGCCGATGCATTTCACGGGAGTACACTTCATACCCAATTGGATAGAAAAAGGAACTTAGCTTTGTCTTAAGTCTAAATACTAAAGCACAAGTAGCTAGGAGTTCTTAATTAGAAAAACTATGCCCTTATCTTTAAGGGGTCCCAGGGGTTGCCTGTGGGAAATCCGTTTTATCTACTTCTAATTTAAAAAGAGTTTGACCTTGGTAGGAATACTTATAACAAGCACCTGCAATATATAATATAAAGAGGACCTCACTCCTTTCAATACCCAGTAAAAAGCGAAGCAATTATGACTTCTCTAATGGAGCACACAACAAAAGTAGCGCAGATTTAAAATCTATTTCCTATAAAATTACCCGATGTAATACTATTTAGGCACTCTGCAATCCACCTTTTAGTTAGTAAAATTGTGACAAAACGAAAAAGCTACTAGAAGGGTACATATAATCATAAGTACTCGAGTTTACTACAAAATTCCGCATAGTAAGTTTAGTTTCCTATTGTATTTTCTTATCGCACAATTACATCAGATCTCTGGTCCCGAAAAAATAAAAGAGTTTTGCTTAAATTGCGGGTATCTCACGTATTTCATAAAATCTAAAGGAGTCCCTTTATGAGCTTGCTTGCTAAACCTCTTGTCTGAAGTTACGCTCTTACATATGATATACTTAACCTTTCTTACTTAGCTTCATGATATAAAGATAAACCCTAAAAAAATTTAGAATTAGTATACCACTACTTTTAATCTCAAGAACTGGGAATTTCCTCAATATTAGAGATTTTAGGGTTCCTGAGAAGATGGCATTATTCGAGAAACTTCACATACCAACAAGAAGATTGCTTGTTTTAATAAAGTAGGATTCACTCAAGTATAGTATAAATTAACTTTAAATTCAGTTGACTAAGTAGTAAGCCGCAGAGTCCAATGCATCTAAGGAATAAGGGTCCTACTACAAGGGCCTACAGTAATAGCAAGGAAGGCTTGTATATTATGGAACAGCCACTCTTCGTATACTTTTTTACATCTCCCTTTTTGAAAAATATTCAATATATAGGAAGCCCTCATGTTTTGTTTTGTAGAGCTATTGAATTTATCTTCCCCCTCCATGTATAAATATAGAAAGTTCCGAAACGAAGTACTATACAAATATGCCTTAGCTCCTTACAAGCTCCGAAAGAGTATTATAACACAAACGCAATCCTCTAATTGCTGCTAACCAGTCAAGAGAGTCAGTTTAAATGTATTGATTAAAACTAAGTTAAATGTTCCCCAAGATTTCACTACTATAGAGTAAGTACTAGAGAGGCCTTAGCACAATAAGGTTCTATCTTTTACTACTGGATGTTAGTATTGTTTAAATTCCTTGATATATTATAGGATTCTACGGGTGCTACTTTTAGGGTTCTTTTTTTAAAGTCTTTGTCAGCGCGTAGCCCTGTATATAAATTAATATAATATTAATAGGCAACTCCCTTTTGTGTAAGACAAGCGGGAGGAAAGGAGCACCAAAGAAAGCTTTTTAGGGAGTCCCTACTTTGTGAATGAAATTTATAAGGTGATTTTTTTGGTAAGAAGAAGGTTCAAGTGGATAGAGTGTAAAGGCATACATAAGAAAAACCTATGCATTAATGTAAATATTTTGTCCCAGAAAGGTTAAACTAAACTAATATTCACATAGAATAAAGTATGACCCGGTTTTCTCATAGGGGAAACCTGAGAGTCCCAATCTATCTTGGAAAAGGATAACATGAGAACTCAATTAACAGACTCAGGTGAAAAGGCCCTTTATAGTAGTTTCTTGACAGGATTTTTCTATCCTAGGACTTCCGCAAAGGTGTATTAATACAATGCAATTGTCTTTAATGCTTATTAGACATGCTCCTAGTTATACCCCCTAAAATCCTTTGCCAAAGAAGTAGCATTTCCTTTTTAGTTGGTAAATCATCCAGCCTTAGTTAGACTCTATCCGTTATGACAAGTAGAAGAACTTCTTAGAACACTTGTTGCATAGTAAAATACAAGTTAGAAAACGAATACACTCGTCGGGTATTAGAATAAGGTAGAGATCCTTAAAACCTTTAAATATGACATTTAAGCAATACTTTACTCTAACTAACAGGGATCTATGACATTTAATATACCCATTATTATTCACTTAAATAGAATAAATAGTTATTAGTAAAATACCCAAAACTAAACTTTCGCGTCTCGAATCCAAGTGGTAAGCACCTCGTCAATGTATCAAAGTAGGTAATTCAAGTCTTTTAGAATAAGTAACTTTACGTCATACTTTTTTTTTTCAAAAGTTATATTAAAATATTGTAGGACAGTGGATCAACTTCCTATTCTCCAAATGGTGGAAATCAAGATATGGTCACAAGCTCAAATCAAAGCCTCTTTTCAAAAGGGGCGTACTTTAAAAGTGCGAGTAAGCCTTTTCCTATATGTTTTGCTTATTATAATGTAGAAACTTACTTACAAAATTGACAATAGAGCTTTTTTTGGTAGTATTCCCTTGATAGAAGTCTGTTATTCAGTATAAAGGGACATAAAAGAGCTTTACTACTTCCTACTCGTATTCAAAATTAAAAGCTACCTCTTGTTGCAATTTAAATTAATATTAACCCAGTGTTCTCTCTTATCAAGGAGATCCCTCTTAGGAGCCGCCGCTGCCGTATAGTTATTAATAGAAACTCGGCCTAGGGCCCTAAGCAGAGAAGATAAAATATAATATGTTTATATTCATTGTGGTATTATTAAAAACATATTATAGCTAGAGAACTTAAACAAGGTTCCCGAAAAGAAGTCCTGTTTAGTGTATCGTTGCTGTCAAAGAGATCCTAACTTGATCAAAGCAACCCGTGCTAATTAAAAAGCTCTTTACTTCGGAATCTTTTATATGCCGTTAATTTGCAAGCTACTCTTTAATCTCTGGTATTTGAAATGGAAAGCATGACTGCAGAATTGACAGATATAAAGTGGGAATCCCTTTGGTTTACCTTTCTCGCCTTAACATTTTGGTCTACATATTTCATCAACTAGAATCACTTATATATAATTTGGAAATCCTTCATTTTACAAGTACTTTATGTCTGTCTGGGAAGTCCTCTAAAGAGTATGAACTAGAAAATAGGGGTAATTTAGTAAGGAGTATAATCTAAATAATGGGCAATCGTTAGCACGAACTGGAAAAACTAAAAATGAGAAGCTCTTATATAATCGTATACATGTTAATAAGAAAACTGAAAAGTGTAATCCTACTTACAGATGTCCCTTTTTTCGAACTTGACACAATAGTTACAAAAACTGAGGAATCTATTTAGCTTTTAAGGTGGGAGGAGTTCCTTTGCTTTTAAATATACGGCCTCTTATCAGTCCGAGGTTAACCCGTAATTACTAGAAAGAGTCAACGCGCAACCTGTATAGAATTTTAGTAGTAGGTCAATGAGCTAAAAAGCACAACAAAAGCAAGATGTAAGACCAGAATCTGTCAACAAGCTAAAGCTTCCCTATTTCTATACTTACTTTATATCATATAAAAGCGTTAGGGCACACCTTTAATTGCTAAAATATCAAGTTTATATTACATTAGAGGACTTACTATAGCAGAAAAACCTAAAAAAGAATTTTGTAGTATGATATGGGGCTCTTTAGACATTTTTTTAGAGCTTTTCTTTGTATATAATACATAGAGTACATATGTTTCATTAACCTCACCTCGCTGACAAAGATACAGTATACAAGGCCTATAAATATCTGCTCTAAATATATAAGTAACAAGATAAGGTCAACCTTACAATAACACCAGCTGGGGGATCTTGTACCTCCCAGAAAATAGTACTGATTTAGAAAATATCTAAAACCCTTTACGGATAGGCCGAAGTAACTCAAAAAAAGCAGAGCTTTATAAAGTCAAAGGAATAAATAAGTATTTGCATGTAAAGCGAGATTGTACTGAACCTATTCTTTGCTTATGCTTAAAAAAATCTTAGGAATTCACAAGGCATAGGCTCAAGCAACCCCTTTTTTGGTTGCTGGGGAACTGCTTCTTATTTAAGAAAGGGTCCTTTAAAATAGGATGCTCTAAGTCAAGGAATATAACATTACTCGGATATAACTAGGTTTACGTCGAGGGATTTGTCCATTTTTAAGAAACTTAAATTTTTGTGCCTGGCTTAACTCTTATACAATTCTGGGGAGGTATACTAACTAAGTGGAATGCTTGCGAGAGCTTGAAGTTTGCCTTACTATAACTATAGAACGCCTAGGAGATTAAAAACCCTTTTTGACTTCTTTACGAGCTAGAATTACATGCTAATAGCTTATCTTGGTGGTGTTGCTTAGAAGAGAAGGATTCAGACCTAAGACTCGTAGGCTAAGGAAGTGCCTCTTTACAAGATCTTGAATAACCCTTTTGTCAAATACTGTGTACATAATCATTTTGTAGCTTTTGCCTACTCTAGCTTTTATTTATATAATAGAGCTTTTCTTACTCTTTTTGGTCCCGTGCTTTTTTTTACTAGATATTATATTAGTTGGTAATTTAGTTTTGAAAACTTCAATCTTTAAGGGCGTCCAGAAAATACTAATGTTTGGACAGCAAATATAAAAAGTATATCGTTATGGAATGCATAGAGACCTATCACCCGGTTGCGAACCCCTGTATTTTTATTCATTAAATTTTGAAAGAAGTTTGCGATTGGACTCATAAGGTGTCCTAATACAAAACTCCAAAAGAACAGGTCTTTCCTAAATTTCCGAGTCTTTTGGGCGCTAGTTTTCATATGTTACCCTGCCCTCATACATAAACGAATGACTTTCATTCCTTTAAATCCTTAGTCAAAGTAAAAAGTATAATAAATATATTTCTCGCTAAACCACACTAAGTCAAATAAGTAATCCTCTAATTTTCGCAGCTAACCTAGAAAACTGAGACAACCTCTCTCTTAACAAGAGCGCTTTTTATTACCTTATAGAAATTAGTACTAGTAGTATGTTCGGAATGAAAAAGCAGCTTTCACATGAATGGGAAAACCCGAAAGTAATGGATAATACTTTATTACACGTAAGTAATTCTTAGTTCTTTTTGTATACTACGAATACTCAGCCATGAGGTTTTCATTACAAGAAAATAATTTAAACCCAACTGAAAACAAGATAGTCACTGGTTCGAAAAACGACAACCAATGGAAAGAGAAGAGGGGCTAAGCATCTAGAGTCGACTATATGGTTAATTTCTTGACTAGCTGCTAAATGAAGGAGATTAATAGTGAAATAACTTATAATAGTATCACATTATTTAACCCACGATAAGCTATCGATGAGCAACTATTCTCAAAGGTTTCTTATTTACATTTCCAGGGGAGTAACCTTAGTTTTGAGTCCCTCGGATTCTAGCGTTTTCATTACTCCATAGAGCCTTAGGAAATTTGACGAATTATAAATTATTTGATTTTTTGTAGTATATAATATCAATCCTCCAGAGGTACACACCCCCATGCTTTCTAGCTATGGTACTAATTAAAAATAAACATCAATGAGGGTAAGGAAAGAACCTTATTTCGAACGGACATATAATAAGGAATTCTTGATAACTAAGTTCGTATGAAATGAAAATATTTTTATATTTTATAAGAGAACCCAAAATTCTTTATATGCTTAGTTGGATTAAGGAGTCTGCTTTCGTTGAGAGGAGTGTTGAAGGCATCGGAATATATCCTACCCGTAGCGAAAGAAGAGGCTTATTTATTCCTTTTTTGCTAGATGGATTCTAGGGAATACAAGAAAATTACAGCAACCCGAGAGAGCTCCTTGAGGTCAAAGTCTGGTATAACTCGGCATTGTTTATCTTTCCGTAACAGCTAGAAACGATATCTATAGTTTCAAAAATTATTGACTATCAAGTAAGACTTTGATATACCCGCCCTAACACTACTAGGCAGGTTTTCTTACTCCATTAATCACAAATAGACTCAACAAAGTGCTTCTTGTTCTGCAACTTCTACACTAGCCGTTTCCTTCATTAAGGGATAAAAGAGATAGTGTCTATATAAATCCTAATGCCTTAGGTTAAAATCCTGTCTGCGTATACTAAATAGGTAGTACACCGATATTTAACATACATAAAGAGTCTGGAGTACGCGATAAGGATCTCATTTTCTTCTATGTAAATTAAACTGCTATTTTTCTATTAAAGGTATCCGTTTTTGCTCAGTATTAAAAAGGTCTTCCATTCCCTCGAGTATGTCGTTAAAGCTCATAAGTATAAGACTCCGTGTTATGAAATGGTAATATCTGTGGGCTACGCGAAAGACCTGTAATCCTAAGAGAACTTATATTTAGGAGCATCGGATTAACCCTTTTATATAAGGAATCCCAAGATTCAATTAGTATTATGTTATTTATATTTTGTTGAAGTTATCTCTTGGAGTTTGCACTCTTAAATATAAGCAAGGCTTCGTTTTAACAGTACAAAGAACTTTCTAAATAGAAAGCTAGTACCAGGTAAATAAAAAATGGATGTATACAATAAAGGGTTTTTCAATCTCCTTAAGTAGGTATGGTATCAGATAATTGCAATTTCGGAAAGAACTAACACCGCTCTTCTTGATTGACATATATCTAGATAAACACGAAAAGGACTACCTTAACTTAAATTACAAAAATGTTCCAACTTTTTCAAATCTACTACAATCAGATTAAGTCAGATGGTTTATGCTTCTCATATATTTTATAAATTTATAAACGGAATCTACAACTAACTTAGAAATCACTTTAATTTAGAACGACTGCTGGCGGTTCAAAACCGGATTTACTTTTTAGCTTGTTTTGGACTTTGCCTTCTTTGCATTATTATACAGGAGTGTATTCGTCCAATTAAATCTTGTCGGTACTCGTGCTAATTGGGACCTCGTTCATGTGTTTGCTGTTGTAAGACTTCCATTTAAAGTTATTTAGGGGTTAGGAAATTCCTTTTTGCTTGATAGGAATAAATAAGTTTACTTTAGTTTATCCTCTACTAGTCTAAAAGGAGCAAAAACCTAAGCTATAGCAGAGCTTTGGAAAGGAAGTTGCATGTCTATTTAAGAACTCACAGTCATTTGTCCATAAACAACAGAATTTCTAGAGATCTCGAGTATCATTCAGTCCCAAACCCTTATTATGCGTATACTCTTTAGAAGGTAGTGCACCATCTACTTAAAATAACTCAGGACCTTGTAAATAAGAGTTACAACGAAGATAGAGAAAAACTAGAAGGTATAACCCACTTATATTATTCAGTATAATGACTACTCCTAAAAGTAAAGTTTTAAGGAGCTGCTTAGAAAAGGAGTTTAGCTCTTATAGACCCATCAAAACTATTTAGACTTTGTATCCGTCTACTTTATCTTTCTACTTTTAGGTCCTAATTTATACCGCTTTATGTGTATAACATGTACTCTGTCCCTCTAAAAAAGAGAGTGGAAAAAGAAAAAGTTACTGCTGTTATATTAGCATGCTTCATAAAAATAAAGGCTTTCATTTTCTTAAACCTATCAGAGCAATTACTCTTCGCTTACTGGTTAAGACTACCGCTAAGAAAATAGAAATTTACTTACAACTACACACTAAAGTAATTCTTGGGCTTACTTTTGTATAGTATACAAGAGCTTTCCAAGGGAGTTCCGAGATAAAGACAATAAGACAGAGATTTTTCATTTGTTGTTCTGTGTCTATCTGCTTACTAACCAAATGTAAGATAGGCTTTTAAGTTAAATCCAGGAGTCTGCAAACTTGAATGAAAGACGTAAGTTCCAACCCTATTATTCCTTTTAGCTTGTGCTAAGTTAGGACTTCTTTGTATTAACAAACTTGGTTTTCTTAGTATTATTTATATATAGTTGCATTTAATCTATACCAAAACACCTCTACTCTAAAGCAAGAAGATTTGGCTAGCGGCTCAAAAGCTTGTTTTCAATTTTGCATCGACAGGTCCGGGTCCGGTCGGAAGGGCGGTCACGGGTTCGAATCCCGCATAAAAGGGGTAGAGTAACATTTTAAATAGAGCTGAACGCAGAACAAGCTTGTTTAAATGAATTTAATAGTTATGCTGCCAAAAGAGGAGATTCTTGCCGAATTCTAGTTCTTATTGCGACAAAGGATTTACCAGGGTATAAAAAAGGAAAAACTCCAAGCTACGGATTCCTTGAGCCATAAGGGCATTTTGTTATTACTACAAGAGTCCGGATTTTTCTAAGTATATTGCCTTAGTACCCTTACAGAGCTTGGATAACCCTTCCGGATTTAATCTCATGTATAACAGTAACTTTATAAAAAGTCCTGCGCCCTTTATAGTATAGAGACCCCAGCGACAAGAATGCGTATCGATCTGGGCCCCGTTCTTGGTGTAAGGTCGAATAGCTCAGCTAGATAGAAAATTTTATGAGCCCCGATCGGCGTTCAAATCGTTTAGTATACTTCTTTAAGCTATACCCGTAATAAGCGTTTACCAGAGTAATTTAGTAGGGCTGCCAAATATTTCTATATCTCCACAGTTTATCAACACAACATCAGGGATATCGTTCCTCTATTTTATTGAACTTTTAAGGTAACATAAAGGGTTCTTGTAACAAGAATGTTAACAAGATTTACTAAGAATACTTTTTTATAAGAGTTTAAAGAAAGTGCTTTGTGAAACCTTGTATCTACATCTGGACTTTTCTTATTTGAAACGTAAAAGATATCACTCTTTTTAAATACTTCAGGCTTAAAGTAAAGGAGGAATCCTTTATAAACGAATTCTTGGGAAGTTTCCCGTCCAATTTCTGGTAGATTGGAGTACACTAATTATTAAACCTTAAGGAGCACCTACAGCATTAATAGTTTTCTTATGATATAGCATATAATATGGGGGCTCCCCTTATTGAATCTAGAAACGTCGGGATTTCCTGGATATAATCCTGTACAAACTGAAAGCACTTAAAACCCGGTTCTACTATATTGGAATTTTATTAAAGGGTTGCCCTGTGCGTTTGTCTCTATGAATCCGCGTAATTAGAAGCTATATGTATCGAGCACGCAAAAGGAG
>JAYMTF010002537.1:0-17866 GCA_036897485.1 Pelargonium nanum | reverse complement strand
TAAGTGATAAGGGTAATATGGAAAAAACAATAATATAATAACCTAAAAATAGAAAGGACACTCATTTTGAGACGGAGGGAGTAATAAATTAAGCCATGGCAAAAGCGCAAATATCAGCACAAAACCTGCCCAAATTCACATCTTCTCTCCATAATTCAAATTTCGTGACATGTTGATACCACCGCCCAAAATCCTCTGCTTCAGTTCTTGCTCTTAGCTCTGTATTTATGTATTTCATATTCAAAATTAAATGCTCCATTTTCAATTCCATCACAGCCTCACCTAATCCTATTCTTCTTCATCGAACCTACACGTATAGGACTCTACTCTCTTTCTTCTCTGCTTCTGTGTCCAACCAATGGCCACATCGGCCTTCAGATCCACCACCAAGCGAACGCCCATCGGAAAATCCCACGACGATCCCGCCGCTTCCTCCAGCCGCAGCTCATCTCACCGCCGCTCCCGAAGCCTCAGCCGCTTCTCCCGCTCGCTTACGGCGGCCGAGGAGGAGTTTTCTGCCGCTCCAAAGCTCAGGGGAAAGTTCGTCAACACGGTCAGGGGGTCCGGCTTTCCGGAGATCAGCCTCGACGATCTCGCCGTTGAATTCTTTGACTCCGGCAGCGGTAATGGTGCAACGCCGGCGTCGCAGAGGCGGGGGAGGTCGGTGTCGAGGCAGGGGTCGGCGACGGGGAGTGATGGGAGGGGCAGTGTTGGTAATTGTTCGGGTCGGGGGAGGGTAGTTCCGGAAAGTGATTCTAGGAGGAGGCGATCAGTGTCTGTGGTTCGATACCGAATCAGCGATTCGGAGGTGATATTCAGAGTCTTCGCTCTCTGGTTTGTCATTTAGAGATTCACTTTTTGTTGGCTTTGAATGTATTGGAAATTTGTGAATTGTTTCTGATTTTGATTAGCTCCATTGCATTATTATTTGTTTTAGACCTCTCATAATTTTAGTTATGTCATCATCACAAATTAAATTAGGTTTGTAAAGAATGGATTTTGCCACTTCATGCTTTCAATTTTACTTGTCTTTTGTTGTTATTGATCATTTGCGCTTAAGAGAGAATATATAATCATTGGAATGTACATTGTTTCTTGTTAACAGTGTTGAGTTAAGGAAAACTTTTAACATGTTTTATGTGTTTACTTTGTTTTCCTCTTGCAAAGGATAGAGTGATCTAGATAGTTCTTGGAAGTCTACCAGTGAAGCTAATTCAAAGAGCCTTGGCATTGCAAACAAAAAAATGCTCTCTTCAAACAAGCTGACTGCTCCAAATCATAAACAGAGTTTGAGAAGATCTCTTAGCCAAAGAGATTTTAAGTCAAATGATGGCTATTCTGTGAGTATTTTCCATTTTATATGGCTTATGTCAAAGAAATTCATATTCCATTGTTTTGTTGAAGATAAATTCAGGGTTTTTTTTCCTACACAAGTGACTGAGAGACCTTTGATACCCTCAGTCCTCACACTACCTTTGTTTTTCAGGCACCCTCTTTAATGCTGTTTAAAGTTCATTGTATCACTTGTTTATTGACTGAACTGAACTGAATTTAGAAAATGTTTCTCCACCTTTCAGAGTCAACCATCTACTCTAACCGATGATGAAGGAAGAGAAGCTTATTCGGGTAACAATGGGGTTGAGAGGACAATACGAGCACTATATGACCAAAAGAAGGTTAATTTATTTCATAAAATATGACAGTTGTGCTGATTGAACTTATATTTCTAAATTTGTCACTTATTGGTGTTGTCTATTGTTTCCTTTCAGGCAGAACACCCCACTGGGATTGATGTCAATGGTGGGTTGTATGAAGCAATGCGAAAAGAACTTAGAAATGCTGTAGAGGAGATCAAAATGGAACTTGAGCAGGTTTGTAATTTCTTGTTCCATTAACATCTTTCTAATACTATGTGCACATTTTTTATACATTCTTAGTTGGGTTCCCTAAAATTTATGACGGTTCCACGCAATTCATGCAGACAGCTGTAAAAACAAAGACCTTTAATAGTGATCACTTGCAGTCAAACGGTATTGCTCTTCAGGTTGCTTCTACATTAAGAAGGAATCAAGCAACTAAACAGGAACAGGTATGAGTAAAACAACTTTTGCCTTATGTTACTGTATTATTTAGTTGAAATAGGGGATTCTAACTATAAACAGATTGCCTGCATTCATATATGTGTAAGAATGGTGTTAGTCGCAACATAACTTTCTTAACTAATGCCATGATGAAATATATATTTTACAGAAGTATCATAACCATATATGAAACATACTAGAATTGAAAGAAAATTTTACCCCGGGAAACAGTACAGGTAATCTTGCCAGTTAATATATATTAGTACATCATTTTCTGTGGTTTATGGGGAAGATAGTTTATCAACAATTTCAATATAGTTCCATGATTCTCAAGCGCCTTCACAAAATGTCAGCGTCAGTTAGCCATGTTAATTTCATCCTAGGAATCACCTTAAATGAGAATATGCAATTTTACATATAATTTCTAATAGTAATTGTTTTCTTTCTTGACTTGACAGTCAGAGAAGCGCACACGAGATTTATTGACAGAGTTAGTGTTGAGGGAGCAACACGATAGAGAGCTTACTATGATTGTGAAAGAATTGCGTCCTAATCTGAAGAACAATGTTGCTGAGGAAAAACAATCCCATCCAAGAAGGGTACTATTTTCTCATTATCTTTTGCTTTATTGCTTAGTCTTGCATTAATTTGATTATGTTAATAACTTAATATATTTTTGCTCTGATATGGTCATCTCCACATTATAGTCATTGATGCCGAGTAAATATGGTAGGTTCCCTTGGTAGTAAATGAGTATTTTTTTTCTCTCAGAGGAGTAATGACAGAAACAGAATGTCTAAGCGATTGACCGAGGAGGCAGAAAAATATTTTGAGGATTTCATTTCGAACGTTGAAGACACTGATATTTCATCGTTAGATGGAGAGAGGAGTGATACGAGCTCTGCCATGGGAAAAATAGCCAGGAGGCCCGGGACAGAAACTTTTCAAAGTCCACACGTATCGACAGCTCCTCCTATTGGAACGGATGGAGTTGTTCTTCCTTGGTTGCAGTGGGAGACTAAAACCGAAACTTCTCCTCTATCATGTAATAACAAGATGGAGCCACCCAAATGTACAAAAACTGTCGTATGGGACGCGTCTCAGGTAATCTTGACAATTTTCATATGGTAGACATCAATAGTTACCGCTACAACTACAGTTGTATTAATTTTCTACCCTTTTCTTGTTCTCTTTCAGGAAGCAACCAATGTGCAAGATCATAGCATTTATTCGATGAGCAGCCAGGGAAGCTGGAGTCCAGGAGTTGTAGATGGTCCATCAGTGAAAACTAGAGATTACATTAGCAGCAAACTCGGAGAAGCAGCGAGATACCTAAACGCAAACCAATCTTTGTCGGGTTTGCGATTGGACATAGATGACTACCTGAAGCCTAAAAGCAGTGAAGAATTTCTGTTGGAGAGATGGTGTCAACGAGAGAGAATTAACTCAGGCAGTATGGTACTATGCAACCACATGTTATTTTAGAAATAAGTTGGGCTCAAATGTTGATTTTCGTCAGTTCCTATGTATAGATAGATTGTCTATATTGTAATCTTCCAAACTTGAGAGGTAAAATTAAGTTTGGTAAAATAAACAAGAGACAGTAGGTTTTATTCAACTATTTTCACAGGTGGAGTAGTCAAGTTGTCAATAGAACATGAATGGCTCGTTCGTTTTTCATCTTATACTGCACACGACAAACGCTACTTTGTTCATTAAATTTTAGTCGAATAGCAAAAAATACTTGATCTGTTACACGAAACGAGGGTCTTTATTTCTATTTGGACAAAAATGAAGGAAAAGTTGGTTAATATGATGTGTTTACTCTTGTATTCTCGTGATCACGTGTTATATTAACATACTTAAGATATACTAACTAACTAGTTATAAGAACAAGAAAAATGATCAAACTGGTACGCTAGAAAGTTTCATTTGTTCATATTGGTACGCAAATGAACAACTCGATTTTCTTGAAAATGTACGTGTCTCAACTCGATTGTTCATTTGTGTGCCTACCTCATCAATTTTTAGGCTAAAGGACTCATCCTTTTTTGAACTTGTAGTCTATCTTAACCATTGAATTATTTTAAACAAAAGCTTTTGAATTTTGAAAACTCCAAAAAAAAATATTTTTGTATTACTCTTTAGTTTGTTTATTTTAAATTAAGATTCCTAGTGGATATGCATCAAAAAAGATTCCTAGTGGATAGATACCATGTTAGTCGTTAATACTACTTCAACTATGTTAACTGATTACTACATTTATCATAATAACAAATTATATGGATGATAGATTATGTAAATAAAGATAATTATTATGGTTGATGACGTGTACCAATAAACTGAAGAAATAGCCATAGACCCGGAGATCATATCTCAGATTCTCAATTCAAGATCAGCATAATTAGGAATCAAATAGATAAATATTAATGGTAAAAATGGCACAAAAGTAGGAAAACAGTTTTTTTGATATTTACATTTCTGGGTAATCTGTTATTCAAAATAATGATCAGTAGCTTTGTTATATATAGAGAACCAGACTTGCTTATCTCTAACTGTGTAAAGTCTGAGAGTGTAGTAGCTCATAATTAATCTCAAGCTGTGTAATTAATTAGTACAAAAAGAATTATCTAGGAAATTAATTAGTTAAGTGAAGAAGATCCATCAATGGGGTTAACAGAGGAAGAGATTAACAACTGGCTTCCCATCACAAAGTCCAGAGATGCAAAATGGTGGTACTCTGCTTTCCACAACATCACTGCCATGGTTGGTGCTGGTGTTCTTGGTCTCCCCTATGCCATGTCTCAACTTGGATGGTAATGTTTACTTATTCATTTATCAATTTCATTGTGCTTGATTAGCTTGTTTAATTATTTGGAGATGAATGTTTACGTGGTTGTTTGGGTTATCTACGTAGCTCCTGCAGCAGCAATGTCTATAGATATTTGAAGAAAATGTCGTTTGACTACTGATTCACTGTAGCGGTTGTCTATAGAGTTTGAGGCTTGCAGGAGCTCTCTGCACAGAAGGTGGGAGTCTCTTGTGGGAGTTTTCATGCCCATAATGTCCTTCAAACTCAGAAAGAGAGAGTCTGCTCTTGTTAATTAATAAAAAATACATAGTAATATTGACCAACATCTGTTATGGACGTCGACTTAGATCTGTTATGGTAGATCAAAAAAGTAGACAACAAAGTCGACCCATGTCTGTTATGGTCGACCTCATAATCAAGTTATACATGTTTTTAATTAGTGTTTACAGTAGACCTATATGTATATGGGTTGACTTCGTAATTATATATACATAAACTTGCACTTATGCTCTTGGTCAACTAAGATGGGTCAGAGGTAGACATTCATTTTTCTATCACAAATCAAACAATTTTATCAAACAGTCTAATAATTCAGAAATCATTTTCACCACCGGCAATGACGGAGCGAGAGTGGTCCGTAGTAGGTAATGACCCACCCCAGTATTATAATCTAGATTGTGTATGTGTACAGGGGACCTGGTGTAACAGTAGTGTTGATGTCATGGTTGATCACTTTGTACACGCTGTGGCAAATGGTGGAGATGCACGAGATAGTCCCAGGAAAGCGATTCGACAGATACCATGAGCTCGGCCAGGAGGCTTTCGGGGAGAAGCTCGGCCTGTGGGTGGTGGTGCCCCAGCAGCTGATGGTCGAAGTCGGCGTCGACATTGTCTACATGATCACCGGAGGCCAGTCCCTGAAAAAGTTCCACGACACCGTTTGTCCCAGCTGCCACCAAATGAAGACCACCTGGTTTATTCTCATATTCGCCGCCGTCCACTTTGTCCTCGCCCACGTCCCGAGCTTCAACTCCATCTCCGGCGTATCCTTAGCCGCTGCAGTCATGTCATTGAGGTAATGCAACATAGCCAGGGGTGGGCACCAGTAGGCACGTGCCCACCCCAACTTTATAAGTAACAAATTTTTAACTGTTGAACTGATGTTATATATTTTGCAGTTACTCTACTATTGCTTGGGTAGCGTGTGTCAGAAAGGGTGCCCAACCCGGTATTGAGTACACCCCAAGGGCGTCCACGGAGACGGGAATGGTGTTCGGATTCCTGAGCGCATTGGGGAACGTGGCGTTCGCGTACGCAGGGCACAATGTGGTGTTAGAGATCCAAGCGACAATTCCTTCCACACCCGAAAAACCATCCAAGATAGCAATGTGGAAAGGATGTGTTGTTGCTTACATTGTTGTTGCTTTGTGCTACTTCCCAATTAGTTTTGTTGGTTACTGGGTGTTTGGCAACGAGGTTGAGGACAACATCCTCATCTCCCTCTCAAAACCGACTTGGTTGATCGCTGCTGCAAACATGTTTGTAGTTATTCATGTCATAGGAAGTTACCAGGTATAATTAAACATGTTAATTTGTTGTTTCATGTCCATATTTGTGATGATGCTTATAATGAGTCCATTTTTTGGATCTATGTATATGTAGCTTTTTGCTATACCAGTTTTTGACATGATAGAATCAGTGATGGTGAAGAAAATGCATTTCAAGCCCACTTGGTATCTTAGATTCTTCACCAGAAACATTTATGTTGGTAAGCAATTAATATGTACTAATGACAAATTTTTGGAAGATACATGAATTGATGATCATGAAAATTACAACATATGTGTTTGTTTTTTTGCAGCATTCACTGCCTTTGTTGCAATCACATTCCCTTTCTTTGGAGGGCTTTTAAGCTTCTTTGGAGGATTTGCTTTTGCTCCAACTTCATACTATGTAAGGGTCTAGAATCTCAAACATGATTTGTTGGCTTAGACTCTCAGCCAATAAATCATGGCCAATGAGTTGATGTCACTTCATCATTTAACACTCATACCCGCCCCAATGAACTTGTGGGCGCAGAGTGCCTGTCCGGATTCTTGTGTCTTGGCTGAGATTTTGGGCACTCTATATATATATATGAACTCACTTTATTTAATTTCTTTTTGAGTTGTGAAGTGTCTAATTGTATCTTAATTTTGATTTTTGCAGCTCCCATGCATAATTTGGCTTGCCATATGCAAACCAAAAAGATTCAGTCTATCTTGGTTTATAAACTGGGTGAGTGTATAGTTAGTAATTTGATCATCTTCTTGAACTTTATTTGGAACTAATTATATATTTGGGTGAATATGGTTGTTTTTCAGATCTGCATCATAGTTGGGTTTGCATTGATGATTTTAGCTCCAATTGGTGCATTGAGGCAGATAGTTCTTCAAGCCAAGCAATTCAAGTTTTACTCTTAGATTGCTCTCTTTGTAACACTGGTGGAGGAGAAGATAGCTAGATAGTAGTGTTGGTTTGGCTTTGATGTAGTAGTTTTTTTCTATCTAATGGGATGTGTACATAGTTTTTTTTTTTTTTTTTCTTCTTCTTGTTTTTAAATTTGGAGAAGAACCAGAATAAGTTTGAGAACACATCTCTTTGCATTTGACTTAAATCAATGACAAAATTCACTCTTAATAGTGTACATAGTCCAAAAATATAAGATCGTAGTTTTGAATTTTGATAACTTCATACTTAAGGAGATTAATCGGTTGAGATATTTCTACTAATCAAGTTTCGAATTGTACGTCGTAAATATTAACATAAACAGAACAAGTGTGACACTTGTGAACATTGTTTGGTGGAATGATGAGGGAATATCACCCTATGAGTCTCCCTGATATATCCACTACCCAACCATACAATATGTTTGAGTTTACAGAGTCCTGCTCATGAATAAGGCACGAAAGCAAACATCGACAGAAGTAGAGTGACAACTATAAAGGTAATTAGATTTATTTACTATAGATAGAGACGTCACAAGCAACTAAGAGGTAGGTTTTACTAGACGATATTCAGTGCCCAAAGTATTACATTACTACTGAGATTTAACTCAGGCATCATATGAGATTTAGTCAGAATATTAAAGACTTTGTTTTGTAAGGTCACTTGCTCGGGAGTCGAGAGAACTAGTGGAATAACATTTATTGAACCGGACGTAAACTATGAATCCGCCCAATGAGATTCACTCTAAAGGATAAGGTACAGCCCAATGGAAGACAAATTAAAAGAGTAGGAGAATCCAATACGCCAGTGAAGAAAGTAGTGTAATGGACAATAAAACTGGATAAGGGAACACGCTGGTGGAGATATACACTATTGTGATTCAATATGATTATAGACAATTAGTTTTAAAGGTCAGCACCAAATACCTATTAAAACTCTACAGCAATTTCAAAATAATTTTTAAAGAACTCTCACATAAATTTGAGATTTTTTTGTTGGATGTGAAACTTTCACCTAGATGTGAAACTCTTGTAAATAAAAACATGGGTTAAATGGTTTTGTCTCTTATGAACTGTCAATTTTTTTTTGTTTTAGCTTCTAATTAGGGTTTAGCATGGTTTTGAGTACTTGGACTGAATATTTTTTTTAAATTAAACCCACGTTATCGGTTGAGCTGGTTTTGATGTGTCATGTCAGCTTAAAGTGACACGTCATCATCATGCCACCTAAGATTTAATCTATGTCAGCCTGCAGTTGCGATAGATGAAACGAAAACGTTTCAGTTTTTGAGATAACCACACCTGAAACGACATCGCTTTGGTGTTCTTACCTCATAAAAATGAAATGAAACACTATCGTTTCATCTATCACAGTTGGAGTATGACGTGGTCTAAAATCTTAGATGGCATGATCGATAATGTGGGTTTAATTCAAAAAAAAATTAGAGTAAAGGAACTCAAAATAGGTTAAACCCTGATTATGTAATTAGGGTCTAAAGCTAAAAAATGTGAGGCAGGAGAGACAAAACCAATTAACCATTAACATCCCATTCAAAATATTACAAAACAAAAATAAATTATGGAATCCATATGATGAAGATGACATAGCTACTCCATATGATTCCATGTCTGTATCCCAACGAACTGCACTTCCCGAGGCTGGCACAAAATTCAATAGATGATCCATAAAGATTCCTCCAATTTATTTTATCAAGAACTGCCTCTGGCGTCACCAATTATCTCTCTACTCACAAAACGCCACCAACTCTTCTCAAACACATTCCATAAAGATAACATTAATCAAAGCAATCAGCAATCAGCAACCAGCAACCAGCAGAGAAGACAACAACCCATACTGATGATGATGAAGATGACGATGATGATGCTGCAACTTCAACTTCAACCAATCTATATCCACTCCACCACCTCCCTTCCCTTCCTTTATATACTTACTTCTTTTTCCACTTCACATTCACAATACATTCTCCACAAACCATATACACAAATACAAGAAACAAGTCCAAGATGATGGGCTATGGAGTCAATGGCTATCCGGCACCCGTGGCCAGAAAGATCGGCGTTGTCAACAGCAAGATTGGCGAGTATGATGTACCGGAGGGAATGGATATTCGTGGGCGATATGACGAAGAATTTGCCAAGATCCTCACCCGGGATGCTCTGCAGTTTGTGGCTGATCTGCAGAGGGAATTCCGGAACCATATCAAGTATGCCTTGGAGTGCCGCAATGAAGCCAAGAGGAGGTACAACCAGGGAGGGTTCCCGGGGTTTGATCCGGCTACTAGGCACATCAGAGACATGGACTGGACCTGCGGGCGAGTCCCCCCTGCTGTTGCTGACCGGAAGGTGGAGATAACGGGACCTGTCGAGAGGAAGATGATCATCAATGCACTCAACTCTGGTGCTAAAGTTTTTATGGTAAGTATATAACAATAATAGAAGACATATAATATGTAATATGTGTGCAATTTATTGAATTGTATTTTAATAGGCTGATTTCGAAGATGCACTGTCGCCACACTGGGAGAATCTTATGCGAGGGCAAGTTAACTTAAAGGATGCTGTTAATGGGACTATAACCTTCCACGACAAGGCGAGGAACAGAGTCTACAAGCTCAATGATCAGACAGCCAAGCTTTTTGTCCGTCCCAGAGGTTGGCACCTACCAGAGGGCCATATTTTCATTGATGGAGAGCCAGCAACTGGTTGCCTTGTGGATTTTGGCCTTTATTTTTACCACAACTATGCAGCGTTTCGCCAAAACCAGGGTGAAGGGTTCGGACCTTTCTTCTATCTCCCCAAGATGGAGCATTCAAGGTAACGTGTTCTTACAATAATCTTTACCTAAATGTCCTCTATTAAGAAAAGTGATGTATGTTCTATGTTATTTTAATTGCAGGGAAGCAAAAATATGGAATAGCGTGTTTGAAAGGGCGGAGAAGATGGCAGGAATTGAAAGAGGAAGCATCAGAGCTACTGTTCTCATTGAAACACTTCCGGCTGTCTTTCAAATGGATGAAATCCTTTATGAGCTAAGGGATCACTCCGTCGGTCTGAACTGCGGAAGATGGGATTACATTTTCAGCTACATCAAGACTTTCCAGGCTCACCCAGACCGCCTGCTACCCGACAGGGTTCAGGTAGGAATGGGTCAACATTTCATGAGAAGTTACTCTGATCTCCTCATCAGGACTTGCCATAGGCGTGGAGTGCACGCCATGGGTGGAATGGTATGTAACGCTATAAATAAACTCATGTCTCTTAGCATTTTTAGTACTCACTCCGTCCCAAAATGAGTGTATATTTACTAACTAAGTTGCTATAAGAATATTATTGACAATTCATGTATAACTAACTTAAAAAAGGAAAAAAGGACCCTCATTCTGCGACGGAGGAGTAAGATTTAGAGTTTACGGGTTGGGATTATGAACTCCAAATTGAACTGTTTAACAGGCAGCTCAAATTCCAATAAGAGATGATCCACAAGCAAATGAGATGGCTCTAGATTTGGTGAAGAAAGACAAGCAAAGAGAGGTTAGAGCAGGGCATGATGGAACTTGGGCAGCCCACCCGGGGTTGATCCCAGCCTGCATGGAAGTGTTCAACAACACCATGGGCAATGTCCCCAACCAGATCCAAACTATGAAAAGAGAAGATGCAGCAAGTCTTACAGAAGAAGACCTCATACAGAAGCCTAGGGGAGTTCGGACCCTGGAAGGTCTGCGGCTAAATACCAGAGTGGGAATCCAATACTTGGCAGCATGGCTCACTGGAAGTGGCTCAGTGCCACTTTACAATCTCATGGAAGATGCTGCTACAGCTGAAATTAGCAGAGTTCAGAATTGGCAGTGGCTCAAATATGGAGTAGAATTGGACGGAGATGGGCTTGGAGTGAGAGTGAACTCGGAGCTGTTTGGTAGAGTGGTGGAAGAAGAGATGGGTAGGATTGAGCGAGAGGTGGGTAAGGAAAAGTTCGCAAAGGGGATGTACAAGGAGGCTTGCAAGCTTTTCACTCGACAGTGCACAGCCCCAACACTAGATGATTTTCTGACTCTAAATGTCTACAACCATATTGTGGTACATCATCCCAATGGAATGTCTAGGCTCTGAATGAGTTCCCCTTATATCGTATACTTATCATATTCAGTTCTTTGGTTATGTTCATCTCTTTCAAATGTTGGTTTGGTTTGGTGTCAGTCTTGTGTTTCCTACTATTAATAAATAACAAGTGTTCAACTTTCTATGAATGCTTGTGATTGAAAACCAAACTGCACTTTGCGATCTAGTGAAAACAAGGAAACAAATGTCAAAGTATAGTCGAAAGCGAGACATACCCAATTCTCATTATCTCTATCAAAACATAACAATCCAATGTAATGCAATACACTATCATTCAACAAAACAAGCAAATGGTTGTGATCTAATGAAAGCAAGGAAACAAATGTCAAAAGTATGGTCGAAAGCGAGACATACCCAATTCTCATTATCTCAATCAAAACATAACAAACCAATGTAATGCAATACACCATCATTCAACAAAACAAGCAAATGGTTGTGATCTAGTGAAAATAAGGAAACAAATGTCAAAGTACAGTCGAAAGCGAGACATACCCAAATCTCATTATCTCTATCAAAACATAACAAACCAATGTAATGCAACATACAGCATCATTCATGATCCAACAAAACAATCAAATGGAATTAGGTCAAATGATGCAAGCCAACTCTATGAAACAAACCCTATTTACCCAATGTTCAATTTTGCATTGTACAAAGTAATAGTTGATCTTCTTGACAAATCACATGAATGCCAGTTGGGAAGCAATAGAAAGAAAAAAGAACAATATGCAAAAATCCATTAGCATAAACAAAGACATCAAAATTAACATTTTGTGAATTTGATGTGTGTTAAATGGGTAAAAATTCTCTCTCAAAACTACATTCATTTGATCATATCATAAAACAACATGCTGTAAATTACACAAATAAAAAAAGAAATGAAATGAAATTAAGAGATGAGAAGAGAAGACACAGAACCGGAAATAAAAGTGATGAACTTGACCGATCTCTTCCTTGGAGAGTCCACTCAGTGTCGTCCTCAGTCTCGACTCGGTTCTTTTGTTAGTTTGTTTCGTATGTATGTAGTGGCAAACGTAACGTGAAAGGCCCATGATAAGTATTTTGGGCCTACTATAGTTTCAAGCCTCACCCAATGTAGTATGTATTAAAGGATTAACGCGATGAATATTTATCAAATCTTTAAAAAAAATTGCGAAGAGCACAATGAAAATAAAAGGAAATCTTACGATGAAAATTTGAACAAATCTCCAAATACTATGAAAATTCAAAAGAACACGGCTTGTTTTCTTCTTCAACTTTCAAAGTGCATGTCATCCAGCAGTATTTGTAGATCAAAAATCTTGATTCGTTCCAGTTATTACCTAAACTATTCTCATACAAAAGAGGAACAGGCGTCAAGTACACATCAATGCACCGCGCAATAATTCGCCCTTAGCCTAAGATTTAGTGAATCAGATTAAACAAAATAATTCACAAGTGTGTTCGTATCTCATGTCCAATGAAGTATTTATTGGAGAATCTCGTTGATTGTTATAAGTGTAGACTATTTAAGAAGTTCAAAGTAATTAAAAAACTTCTATATATGTTGAATCTATCACTTGTAAAGTTGGGTAGTTCATGGACCGTTTCACGTGAATTATGATTCAGGTCAAATAGACCGCCGAACCCGATTGGACATAGAATTGGTATATGCTAAGAATAGGTCCAAATAATTATGTAATATCAATATGATTCATTGGATCAAAGTTAACCCTGATAGGTCATGGTCCTTTAGACTTAATTTGAGTGGTGTTAACTTGGTGGCCATGAATCACATTGAAAACTGGTTAGAAGACACTTTCAAAAACTTGGGAAGTTGATCATATTTACCAACTCTTTAATCTAATATATTATCCATTGCAACAACAAAAAACAAACAGTTTTTCTTTTTATCTAAATTAATGTTTGACTTCTGTATTTCTTAATTCAGACCTGTAACTAAATAATACATATTTAAACTAATACATATGAATCATACGAAAAGTGATCTACCCATCCACAATTTTTTAAAACTTACTTTACTAATTAACAATACTTTCAACTAACCTAAATATAGTGTTGAAATAAACAACCACAAAGATTTAAGCAGAACAAAGAGGAATGTACACTTTATATACTTTATGGAAGAAGAATGTGCACTTTCTTGATTTCCAGATATAGTGTGAGCAAAAGAAATAAAGAGAGTTGAGAAATGATGGGAACACAAGTACATAATAAGAAACCAGCAAATAATGAGAGAGACAAAGTGTAGTGGAGTCTTTCCCATTATAGCTAGATATTATATCCATATGTGTTAGGTTTGATTTGATTCTGTCATACTTGTTTTCTTAGGACTATTAAATAAAAAACTTAGATTTATAGAGTTTAGGAGTTAAATAATTTTGTCTTCTCTGAACTGACATGTTATTTCAGTGAAGTCTTTAATTAGAGTTTTATCTTGTTTGAGCTATTGTAAATTTTTTTATCAATTAAACTCATTCAACCGACTGTACACGATTTTTAGGTGTCACGGCAGGTTTTGTTGACACATCATCATATCACAACGTATAAAACATCCATGTAAAAATGTCATATCAGACAAAACGTTGTGGTTTATCAATTTTTTTAAATCTCATACAATTAATCAAATGGTGGTGAGAAAATGAAACGGTGTGATGACGTGAGTGACATTCACAATAGTAGACTCTGTATTTAACATATTGTGACTATGTGTCAACAAACGCTAACGTGATATTTGAAAACCAATTACAACCGATTAGGTGAGTTTAACTAAAATAAATATTTTTTACGGGCTAAATTCAAAGAAAGTTATTCTATAAGAGACAAAATTATTTAATCGGAAATTTAGTTAGTTATGTATTTATAGATATGATTAAAATTATTCCATTTTTGAATTCATGGTGTGTATATATATACACATAAAGAATAAGAAATCTAAGTCAATAACTATTTAATTTAGCCTAAACCTACGAGAGATCGCCACTATTTTAAAATACTCATGGCATCACAAAAATTATTGAATTATATATCCTTATATCCATAACTTATATAATCTATTTAATAATCATTGTTTGTGACATCAAAATTCAAAACTGAGGAGAACATGGGGAGCCGGCTTTGGAGATGGGATGGGTCTCATCTCAAGCTCCACTTTAGCTTTAAGTCTTTTACTCAGATGACTCATCACTTTGGTATCATCACAAATTATTAACCAGTCAATTTGTAGGTGCTTCTCTGTCTCCTCACACCAGAAATTAAGTTCAAAATATAAATAAACATAAATCTGTCCATCTTGGTAACAGTATTATCCATTATTTATCCAAGTTGTGATCAAAATTTAAATAAAATTTAGATATTCATTTACTTCTAAATATATAGGTAATTATTTGTTACTATGAAATCTCATATCATTAACCTAAAAATAATTTTATCCAAGTTTTGTCAATTATACGATCAACTAATTACCGAAAAGATTGATCCATATTTTTGTGATATGTTGATTCGATTCATATTTTTAAGGATAAATCTGATCTGAAAATTGATCAAATTGTATAGATTTCAAGTTAAATCAGCTTTCAAATGCCTAGACATAGCCAATCATGGAAATTGACCCATTAAGCACTCTCATTGTTAGGATAGAATGGCTCAACCACCTATTCCTCAACCTGTCAACTATACCAAACAACACATGTATCGGTTATTAAGGGACACTGATTATGACTTTTGAATTATACACATAAAGTGGAAACGTACGTATCTACAAAACCAACTACCAAACAATGTCCAATTCCAAGCAATAATTAACGGTTCCAAATGGACACAGAAACTATACAACATTTGTTTGAAAAGGAACAAAATGGACAATTCCTAGAAGAGCCGTGTTCAATCTGAAAATAAACACAACAAACCATTTATGTGGTGGATCAAAGGATAAGAAGAAATGAGAATTTGGCAAATATATATATATATATATATATATATATATATCAGTTACATTTCATTTCAATATCATTATCAGTATCATACCTTGTGCACTTCACTTCATATATACATACATATATATATGGTTAAAGAACAAGACACGTTGGGCCAAGTGGTTAAAACACTTTAAATTTCTTTTGAGATCTCAAGTTCGAGCTTTCATGTCGACGGTATGGGGTGAGATTTGTGGGGGGGGGTTTATGGATATATATATATATGGTCAAAGAATCTATTTCAGCTTCATGATGCATACACAAACCTGCACGAAAATTACCACAAATCTTATCAGTTATAGTGCAAGTTTGTGCAGGATCAACATCAGTTGTGCAGAATAAGCAAAACTTTAGAAACCCATTGATCTTTTTTGTTATTATAATTAATTAGGAAGAAGTGAAGAACAAATGAAGGGTCGTCCGTACGAATCCATGACAACATTATCTTTGTATATAGTTTAGGGTTTAGGTTTCTTTATTTGAATGGATTATTAGTAGTTGCTGCAAATTAAGGTTTCTTTAATGGCTTTTTGTTGCCATACAATATAATAAGTAGATAGTTTCTGGTCTCTTCGATCTTGGATTAGATTTGAGAAAATCAATCTAGGAGTAGGAGGAGACCAGCCCATGTTAGAGTCTGGGTGCCCTAGCTAGCTAGGAGAGGACTGGTGTGGGGGTCCACGTCATCACAACAAGTACACGTGGCCTAGACCAAACACTAGTTCCCAAGATTAGGGTTTCTTGAATTGCTTGGTGTGTTGGATTTTGATTGGATGGTGATGCACAAATGATGGGGAGAGCCCTACCCTTTAAGCTATTTTTAGTAACAAAAAAAAGTTACTACATTATGTTGAGTAGCAGCAACAAGTAATTAAGGTGGGAAATCAGTTTTTTTTTTTTTTTTAATGATTGTAGTTTTTATCAATTATAAACCAAATATACTAAGAATTAAAATAGAACTTATTCGAATCTTTACCATATATCAACTCAAAAAGACCATTATTTTTGTCACTAACTTCGATCTTCTCAAACTTAGAATGATGATCATGAAATGTTAAACCTATATAACTTTGTCAATGATGGAAACTGCAAAAAAAAAAAAAAAAATCAGCTTTGTGATTAAGAAACAAATTAAAATTCAAAATCAATTAATTGATGAGTCTTACTAGTTCGAGATGTAGAACGATAATGCTAGATCTTTCTTAAAGAGAACTCGGATATGAATGAGTGTGTTTGAAGATTGAACCATCAATTTATTGATAAAAACGTCCTTTGTAATTTAATTAATCAAAATTAGTGTTTACATATTGTAAAAAAAAGGAATAAAGTAACTAATTAAAGATCAGTACGAATTATATTCTTCATGGAAAATATATATCCTTGTTAAGTACATATTAAGGGCAGATAATGGAGCTTAATTAAGTACATAATTATTGTATTAAGAACTCATAATTTCATGGGCCAACACATAAAAGTTGATTTGAAAAAAAGAATATTTCAAACTTGTATAATTTGCTCCATCTTTATCTATCTTCTCAATATATACTTCCACCTAGTGAATTTTTCCCAACTTTTTGTCTTTCAAGAAAGTGAGAAACCAGCTGTAGAAAATGGTGACAATGAGGGAATAATTGTGACATATCCAATTATTATATGGTGCACTCTTTCCATATATGTTCTGCTACCTATATAATGACATGTAATGAAAAATATCAAAGAAATAGAAGCTTCAGCTCTAAACTAATTAGCATACTGAGTTGTATAATATGCTATAAATTATGCAGATTTAATTTATAGCTAATTACTGTATAATATTTACTGTTTAACTATATTGTATTATAATTAGTATGTGTTTTTTTTTTTTGAAGGAATAATTAGTATGTGTTGAAATAACATGGAAATTATTTTTTATAAATAAATGCTCATTATTTTTCTCAGTTTTGACAAGAGTTTTACACATTTCAATAAAAAAATTAAGTGGTTGGCATACTCATTAACAAAACTTAAGAGTTCAAATTCATTTCAAGATTTGTTATTCACCAAAACGTTAAAATTCAAATTAAATTTATTTATTCACCAGAATCGATTGAAACCAACCGCAACCGATTTAGTCGGTTAAACATCTAATTTGGTCCATATTGATTCTAAATAATTACAATCAATTTTATTTTTCAACGTAATTATTAGTCAACACATTAATAACTTATTAAATTATATAATGCATTATAACAGTAAGAACTTGAGTAAAGTCTAGTAACAAAACTAGTATCAAATTCAAACTAATTAACTTCATGTAACATCAATAATAAGTTTTTTTTTTGAAGGAACTCAAGAAGTTTATATTAAATCAAACAGTGACCAATACAAATTCTAGCG
>JAYMTF010002536.1:0-17869 GCA_036897485.1 Pelargonium nanum | reverse complement strand
ATCGTCTCTTGTTGTCCTAAACGTCAACCAAAAAACATACCGCGAATTTACGCCGCAAATATGCAAAATCTAACAAACCCCTAACTTGCTATCAAAGCAAGACTCGTTATCAGAACGATAAAGACCGCAATTTACTAAATGCAAATTCAAGAGACTACCGCCGCTCTAAAATCAAGAGCAGCCGTAGCCGAACAAAAAACATATTCGACTCTCAGAACGGCAGAGAGAAAGAGAAGCACAAACCCTAAATTTCTAACTACCCAACAATTCCAAAAATGTTTAAATCAATTGGAATCGATTTTGCATTTTCTTTTCAACAAAAGCAGTTGAGAAAATTGAAAAACGTAACCAATCTGCATGAAACAACAAAGCAAAATATATCAGTTCACAGCAAAGAGGATGTGCATGAATTGATCACATCAATAATTTACGTGAGTAATTTGCAGACAATATTTGAATATTTACATATTTATTAAATGGATATGAGTCAACAAACGGATTAGATGATTCATTTAATTAAACGAGTTATATGTATTCGACACGATTAGTCAACAAAATTCGATTACACTAAACCTAAAAATACTTGAATTCGCGTCGTACCATGGATCGTGACTCAAATTGCAAGCCCTATTTATGTGATAGTGTAATTAATCTCCTTTTGAAAAATGGCAAAAAAGAAAAAAAGAAACCGTACTATATATTTGAATGAAATTAGGCCAATAATGTGATCCATCAAATGACGGCAGCTACTTAGTCTTTCGTTACGTCCCAGAATCGAATTTGCAATACCAAGTTACCATTTTATATGGTGTCCTATCAATATATTCTCAACAGAATTCTTGTCCCAGAATAGTTAATTGATTTCCAAATCTTCGAATAGTTAGAGAAAAAGATATAGTATTTGTATTGCAGGAATGTTTCTATGACTAATCTTTTGTATTTTGTTTCACTATTTGTGGAACCATTTATTATTTTCTTTATTCAGTTAATTGATGCAGATGTGGGTTTTATACTTAATCACTTGGGCAGATGCTACTTGGTTAAATTATTTATATTGGTGCAGCTAGCTGTGAATATGATTGATTATTTGGTTTATATGTGAATTATTCAAAACTTTATTTTCAGGCTATTAATGATTTAGTAGTTATCAGTTGATTAAATTTTCAGATTAAAATTGATGTGATCATGTGAACCGATATTTCATTTGTATGGACACTAAATATATGATACATTGTCATAGAAATTGTTAAACTTTTTTTTTTTTCTGTATGAAACCCAAACAAAAAATATGTAGCATGGTTGATCTTTTGAAAGTTTAATTGTCAATGCAATAAATAAATAAATAAATTGCAATATTAATCTTCTCTTGAGACATAAAAACACACACACCTACGTCTATATGCGATAAGAATATTTTTAACTCATCTTAATAGCACACGGTCATTTTGACCTACTACATTTGAATTAAATTTTGTTTGGAGAACACGTGTTACCTTTTTTCAACATTCTTTTGGTCTTGATCTCGAAAGAACCAAATAAAGCAATTGAGGAGGTTAACCAACATATTTCTCCTACTTACTGAAGCGGCCGACTGACATAATTATATAACTATGATATAAATTCACATATTGCAATTAATGTAAGTCTAAGTCATAAATAAATTTACGTATCCTAGCCTCGTTGAAAACCATAATCCAACATGGTGCATAGCTCTCACAAATTCATTAAGACGGGTGGTGTCATCAATGAAGTTATGAACATGCATGATTAATTAGATGAAAACAGCATTGAAATGGCTAATTTATCACATAACACAACTGAAATTTGAAAGTAATCTAGCAATTGAGAAAGGTAGAAATTATAAAATAAGATTAAAAAGGACCATAAACTTAATTTATGATGAAATTAAAGAGTACAGGTCTACAGGACCTAATTAACAAGGTCATGGATTAACAAGGGTAGCTACGCTAATTAATTGACTAATTAAAGCACACAAAACGTACATCCCAATCAATTAATTAATTGATTAATTAGTGTATGTTATAGCATCATGAGCAATCAGCCTTAGATTTTAGCAGAGTGACTGCTAATGATGTTATATCATGCATGCATGCATCATTCTAAGCTCCCACCGCCAAAAACCGCGTCCAGTCTACCGGAAACCGCCGCCGCCCATCGCCGGAGCCCAATAATCCGCTCCGTTATCGCTCCCGACTTGTAGCGTGCACGACACAGGCACCAAGCACAACCCTTTGCTCCTCAGATCCTTCTTGGCATCTTCATGAGAACCCTATTTCAAATAGCACAAAATAAATATTATGAAATATAAAAAAATCCACGTAAGCCAACTTTAACAGTTTCCGTTAACAAAGTCGATATTGACGTGACAATTCGAATTATGGATCGAATTTAATTAGGTTGGATTTTTTCCGAATTCAGATTTGTGCGTAATTCTATCTGAAAGTGGATTGGATCGAATCAGGTTCTTTCAGACAAGATCAGATAGGTTTCGGGTTTTTAGTGTGGAATAAGTGGATTTGTCCGACTCAATTTGATCTGATCTGATCCAAAATGGATTAGTCGGATTGATTACAAATGTCCGTGGATTCAGATTCAAATTGCCAATTTGATATGATTTGGACTGAGACGGAACAAAATAAAGAACATGAGTTAATAGTTCAATGACTAAAATGAAATGAACCGGATAGTACATTAATTTTTTTACATTTAACCTTGAAAAAAATTAATATTTTTACGTGCATATGATTAAATCTGACAATTTGAATTGAAATCCGCCAACATTCGAAATTCGATCTGAACTAAAACATATTAGATGAGACAATATTCACTCATTTTACTCTAAAGTTTTGATTTTTATTCGATCCGATTCAAACCCATTTTTGCAATCGCATTTGAACTACTTTATAAATTCAAATTCGATACAAAATCGTAATTGTCACCTATGTTTAATAGTGATTTTTATATAAAAGAGGGAGTATTGAGGTACCATATTGTCATGAGAAGCTCCTTTCCTCTTCAAGCAATTGTCATTTAACAGCTACAAATTCAAAGAGCAAAACACCATGAGAACAAGACTTGGCAATTTCAGAATAGTTTCTGGGCAGCTTTAATGATTCAAATTTCAAAATATGAAACAAAGCTAATAATTATAGTATTGATTAAAGGTGTATTTACAAAGCTGCAAAAACTATAATGTTTTTTTTTTCAACAGTACTTTATGTGCTCAAAGTAAGCAGGAGAGGAGCAACCTTTTATTTTTGTCAAATGTGGTACTGTAATTTATTAAGTATATTTATTAAACTGATCATTTCAATGAAAAGAATCGGATCCGATAAAGCAAATGGGCATAGCATATGTAATGTACCTGACCAGGGTCTTCAGGAAATATACAATTCCTCTCTCCTTGAATCTAACAAAACAAAAATTGAAAAAAAAATTACAATCATTAATCAATTAATTGACATAACATGTTACATGCTAATTATTCATAAATGATGATGCAAGTAAAATAGTAAACTATCTATGTATATATGCACATGGAGGGAGAGAAAAATCACACGCATAGATTTAATGGCTATGACTCAGCCGAACTTATAAGAGTTTGAAACATCATAACTTAACTTTCATACTGGTTCTAATTCTCGTTCGAATGTGTCTTACTAGAATCTCAACCATTAACTCTACGGTTGACTGATATATATTTATATAGAAAGAGAAAAAAATCATAGTCATGGTTTATTGGCTGAGACTCTCAGCCAATAAACCATGTCAATGAGTTGATATCACGTCATAATTAACGCTCATACCCGATTCAATAAATTTATGGCCGCGGAGCGGCCGCACGGATCCATTTAATTTTTTTCTTGACTGAGATTCCGGACACTCTCTCCATATATATATAAAGGTTTTATAATATATAAGTATGTTTATGTGTATGTGTTTTGGTTTCTTACAGATTGTTGTTGTTGCTGCTGCCTGATGTTGTTATTTCCAGATCCACTGCCCAAGTAGGGTAAGCTCAGGGCCTGAAGGTGAAAAAAATAAAGAAGTTAATATTTTTTTATTATATAAATTTCAAGAACAGTATATAATATAGGTTTTATTATTACTATTATTTTTTTTGTTTTAAGTATAAAAGGAACAATATCTATTTATTGGAACTTTACCAATAATAACAGGCAGTGCAGTATGAGAAATCAGAAGCATTTTCATGGTTGTTTGCAAAACAAACTACTAGTAATAATAGAAGATAAGGTATAGAAGAAACATATTTCACACCTCAATTTGATTTTGAAGGAATCTGATGTACCCAATAGCTTCTAACAATACAGATGCTGTGTCAGTCTGCAAAAACAAATACAAAAACACCACACCACAAGCCTCCAAATTTTTAGTCACATTTCATAATATTATTGTCTCAATTATTTCATTTTTAGTTTCATTTCCATTCAAGAAACAATAATCCTATTTATTAGTAGTTGAATTGACACTCATTAATAATTAAACAAATGAAATGATTTTTTTGTTGTTGATAATTATGGATGTGTGGCTAATTAATCATCATGATCAAGCTATATTTAATTGGTAATAATCAATTGGGTTGGAAATTAATAGAGCTCAATTACCTTCCCGAATGGAGAAACAAGCTGGTGGAGAGCTGTAATTCTGTCACCTAATTTCTCCTTCCTCACCTGTTTGCATTTAAAATCAAATGTAGGATTGTGAGAAACCCTTTATTTGTTAAGATTATTCAAATATTGATGTCTGTTTATTTGGAATTTATATATTATATATAAGAGAAAAACATCAACAAAAAAGTTACGCTCTGACACTCAATCAAACTGATGAGAAAATGACATCACGTGATTTAACTCTTGCACGCGTTTTATTGAATTTGTGAGTGCATAGCGCTTGTTCAGACCTATTTCCTTGTGCCTAGCTCTCTATCATATATTATTGAATGTGAGTTTAGATAGATATATATGTGTGTGATGATGATTCTATGGATGTAATGAGAAGGTAGGGAGAGGGAGAGATAGAGATATTTAGATTTTAGAGGTTGAAGCATATATGATGTAAGGAGTAATGGACAATCAAGAAAGACAATTTTTGCCACCCATGGATGTGTGCATTTGTGTTTGTGCATCTATGACTCATAATATTCATTTTCATATCATCATAGGAGAGAGAAACAACACCTTGAATGTTGTACTAGCAGATTGGGTTGTGGAAGGTTGAACCCTAGCTTTCTTCAGTGCCCCACCACTTGATGTGCTGCTGTTACTCTTCCATAACCCAAAAATACAAACTTTATCATAAGATATATATCTCACAAATATATATATACAGAATAAGAAATCTAAGTCAATAATATTTTGGCTTAGCCTAAACCAAACCAATGAGAGCTTGCCACCATATTAAAATACTCATTTACCCAGTTTGTGGGAGCGGAGCGACCAGGTGGATCCAAGCATTTTAATAAGGTGTCATAATAATATCATTGGTGGTTTAACCTAAACCAAATAATTCATGGCTTATATATTCTAAAAAACTACTACCTCCGTTTAATACTAAGCATCACTTATTATGAAACGGAGGTAGTAGTTATTAATAACATCAAAGTTATTAATTAATAGAAAAGAAAAAAAATCTGTAAAACACTTAAAATTTTCAATAATTTAAATTTGTTTTTACATGTTATTATACTACCTCGGAGGATCGATCTGGTGGCGGATGCCTCCCGTCGTTCTTGCCGGAAAAATTCATCATGTTGCTATTGGCATTTGTGACACAAGAGTTTGGAGAGTTTGAAACAAGCATTACTGGAGACCAAGTAGCCTTGTTTGCTGCAGCAACCTGCTGCTGCTGAAACTGATCATCTTCATGACTTGCATGTTGTCCAAACATGTTGTGCTCTTGCTTCACATGATCTTCAACAACATTATTTGATGCCTGGTGATGCATCACCTGCTCCTCCCAATTATTATTCATCTTCTTTTCTGCTTGTGCTTGTGCTTCATGGAAATGGTTCATGCCAGTGATGCCACCCTTGTGATCTAAATCTTCCCCAACCAATCCACTCCTGAAAAAACAAAACAAATTCACATAAATCTCAATATTCAAACCTAATTCTAAAAAGAAAAACAACAATAAAGCTCGAAGAGGAGAAAAAACAAGAATAGAGTTAACAGGTGAGACTAAAAAAAAATGAAACTGTGAGCGCATAGCACCCATCGAGATCCAATTCGAATCTGTCTCAGACGAAACTCCTTGCTCTCAAGAGCGGGCAAACAAGGCATGGTACCCAATATCTCATTCTTAGTAGGGGAGACACATTACAACCGAACTAAAGTATTCATCGAGAAAATCACGAATTCACTTAAGATTTAACAGAGTTCTGGGTGATAACATGGGCATCTGCCTACTACAGTCCACCCCCAGTTCCGCCACTGAACGCAAGATTGCGAAAGAGGGTTTAGATTTACAACTTACATGAGTAGCTGGCTCAGTGACTCATGGTGAAGCTCCTGATTATCATAAAACAAGTGAAAAGGAAGCTGAGAAGAAGAAGAGTTTGGTGCAGGTGGTGCATATTGAGGAAAAAGATTTGAAGGGTGAGAAGGCAAGAAAGAAGAAGCTTGTTGGTGGTGTTGGTGGTGGAACTGTTGCGGTGGTTGGCGCATGGTGTTGATCATGTTCCACCAGCTGTTAGGGTTTCCGGCGGCCACCATTTGTTGCACCGGCAACACATGACCTCGATTCATAACACAAAAAATATGTTATTAATTTTCCGGCGAGTTCTTGATGATCACTGATCTTTGTGTTTTCTTGAAGGTAGGTGATGAGAAAGAGCTAGTTGCTAGCTCCCAAACAAAGAGGTCTTTGTAGAAACTTTGAGAGGTCTTCACACTCTGGATTAAGTAGAGGCCATGGAGACCCAATAAATAAATAAAAGAGTTATTTATTTGTTATTGTTATTATTATTGTTATTTAAAAATGGTTATAATTTTGAGAAGAATTTTTGAATCATGGAGTTTTGAGAGAACCTTTTGTCTTTGTTTGTTTTCTTCTTTCCCTCCTTTCTTTATTGCCTTGCTTTTTTCTTTCTTGTTTTTCTTTATCTTTCTTGCTTTTTCACCTTGCTTTTGCTTTATCTCAAAGTGGGACAAAAAAGGTGGTAGCAATTTTCAAATTTTATTAACTATTTTTTAATTATGTGAAAAAAATAATGGGAATACTAGAGTGTTCTTCAAGTGTATGGTTTCTCCATCATATCAAATATCAATACATGTGGCACACAAGTAGCACTTCCTTCATCATTTCAATCTGGTAAAAATATGCTGTAAATTTGTTTGAGAAAACTAAATTTTCAAATGTTTATATCTTCTTTCTCCCAAAAAAGAATTGTAATTTAGTAATGATCTTTTCAAAAAGCTATTATTCTTCTATATTTTGAAATGAAAATTCAACGCCTCATTTAATTTTATAACCGATTTTAAAATTTTCAGTATCTTTTGTGGCTTTTCCACCCCTTTTCATAAATTTGGACTTACAATTTTAGTCAATGAATATGATAAATTTTAATGTTCATTTAAATATTTCAAAAATTGTAATTTTAACAATGTGCTTCTTGCCACAAATTTATCCGACTGTAAATATTTGATGATATTTACAAATTAATTTACTACAAACAATAACTTTATAAGTTAAGAAACTTCACGTTTTTTGTTACTATTTATTCTTATCTTTTGTCCCATCAATTGGTATGAACTTTTTTAGCATGCCATTTTCCCTAGTTATTATTACATTAGGATTAAATTTTCAAGCAGCTAGTAAATATGCAGTGGCATTACTGGTTAGTACTCATCCAAACTAGTTACCTCCATCTCTATTATTATCACCAAACTTATAAAGCTAACCTACCTAATTTAAAGTACACACCCTAACAAAAAGATAGTAATGATCATGACAAATATTAATATCAATAAATGACATGAATACTAAAATGAAAGATGGACCATATACAAACATTTTACCAAATAAATGTCATGTTTTTGTTAATTCCTATCTTTATAATTTACAAAAATGAAATTAGGGAAAATAATAAAAGAGTGGAGAGATAGGAACCGACATAGAAACAGACACAGTAACACTCTATTCAAGAGGTCAAATCTAGGGTTTGGAGATCCCTAACCTCAGCAACAGCTCTTCTTAAGAATAATTGCAATTTCCTATAAATAATTGGGTACTTTTCATGAATATTTCAAATTATAGTGCTGGTATGATGTTTGTTTTTCTCTCTTCATATTTCTATATTATTGAAGAATTAAATTCTCTTTTGTGACCATCTCATGGTAGTTAATTTTTAATAAAAGCTACATTAAATTTTTTACTGATAGAATTGACATAAATATTGTAAATTCGATAAATATATGTATAAATAATGAAGAATTTTGCATATGCTACATCCTAACAAATAATAATCATACAAGTATCTGTTTTATAAGTATAAAGCTAGCTGCAAAATATACACACACACACATATATATATATCACTTTCATCTTCTCACAAATACTGATACATGTGAACTTTAAACAAATACTGTATTATATATGGTATCTTAACTTTCATATTAAAATTAATTTAATGCTGCACTGCATTTAATTTAACACTTCCTTACGTAATTTTTGTTGTTTACTGTACTTTGAACACTCACAAACTCCAAACACTATAACATAAAAATATACTGTTCATATCAAAAAATATATATTATATATACTGTAAAATTGTAAAACAGTCCAAAACATGAACATATATAATATTAACTATACTAGAAGAGAATTATTCGGTAGTAGTAAAATATATATGAGTTCAATAATCTATTCCATGACACACTTCCCCTAAATCGCAGTTAAATAAAATACAAACCCCATAAGATAATAAATACAAAGAAACCCTAAAATCTCGAGCTAAGTAGTAAACTTTACTACAGCAAGGAACATATAGATAGATATATACAGTAGTATATATTTTTGGGGGTATTAAGGGGCATCTGGTCCGTACTGCCAAAATCTTTGTCGGAGGCGCCATGTCTTTTCTAGTACCCCTAACTTTTATGTTTTTTTTTTCTTAAAAAAAAGGATTATTTTGAGCTTCCATTCTCATGGACTCATGTGCTGTTTACCTAACAATTTCCTCCCTTCTTCCTTGTAGTCTCTAGGGATATTGGTACATAAATACTATACATATATAATTATATATATATAAGCATGTTTTAGGCCTTCTCAAAGCATCAACCCTATATTGATAAACAACAATAAATAATCTATTAGAAAAATCTATGAAATCTATCATGGGTCCCTCAAAGTATGAGAGGGATCTTTGTTTGTATGATGATATTACATGGTAATATTTGGGTACAATTATAAGTAAAATCTTAGGACTTCGAATTTATTTGTTTTATTTTCGTGCAAGTAGTGTCGGAATCAGGATTTTGATCGAGAGGGGCACAATTTTTTTAAAATATTTTATTGAACTCAAGATCTCTTTGTTAGGAGATGACATCTCTACATCTGACTGATCAAACCAGACATTTTTGACGAAATTGTTAGAATTCACTAGTATATAATAGAGTCTTGAGAGGTTGACATGCACTCTTTCGTAAGTTGTTCAATGGTTTAATTACATTTTAAATATGGTAAATAATTTATTTCAATCAACATATACTTCTTTTTATACATAGAAAGAAAAAAAGAAAGTTCTAAGTATGTAAATTAAATGAACAAACACAAATTTAACAACTCAAGAATATTAAAGAGTTGTTCATTTAACTATTTTCAAGTGAATTCTTAAGAAATTATAACATTTAAGCTATTTTTAATTTCTAATTTCATGCACTAGTTAAATTCTTTTCAAAATGACATATTTGATATTAAAAAGAATAATCTTTCCTCATACAAGTTTTTAATTAACATCTCATTTACCTTTTATAAAAATATAATCGATCTATCTCAAACTTTTTTCAATCAATCTTCTACTACAAATATGTTGCATCAATGACAGGGCTAGTTAAAGGCGACCGTAGTAAGCAATGGTCCATGACAACTTCTGAAAACTTCATTATGTGCTAGTGAAACCTTATAATTTCATCAAAAGTACTTTCAACTACTGATAATAACGTCCTTCTCTCATTAATTTGTAAAAATAATTTGTCCTCTTGAGCAATATATATATATATATATTCAAAAGAAAATAGTATTTGAAATGCAAGTCCATGGTTTCTTAGAATTCAGGTTATCATCGTGGCTAAGGTCTTTATTGCATACTAAATTTCATGCCGACTAGTCTTGCTTCCACGACTCCTCAATAATTTCATGAAAAATGGGCGGTGGTGGCATCCAAATGCCAATAATGGAAATGACATGCTCCATATCTTCGTAAAAATTATCCAATTTATGATACAACAAAGGTGGCAAGATTGGCTCTATTTTGTGGGAATTCTTTTTCAGGAAACAACCCAAGTTCATACATTTTGGTCTACACATTTTGTGCACCACTTCTCTTCGTGACACAATTTAAGAAGTCTTTGGGAGTCTTGGGGTAAATGAAGATTGCTTCACCAGCAACCACTAAGCAATGACAAGTCTTTTGAGCTCATGTTTAGCTTTTCTTGTCAAAATGAAATACAAGAGTGTTAAATTTCAATTATTGGGCTTCCACTGTCAAAAGATCAGGGTGAAACTCACGTGCATTATTGGGAGCATTTTATATCAACATACTTTTTATGCATTGGTATTTATCTTTTACGAGTTGTCTGTTGCATATACGCTAGTCGGAGGGCAAGATCAAAACTTGCTCTAATACCATTTTAAACTTATACTTCAACCCAAAAGTGCAAAATCAGAAGTCTTTTAAATCGACAATCACTGTCATGTGTAGATATTTTTTTTCTATGCGAGAGGGTCGCTGCATGCATGTGCATGTGCATGTGCAAGCGGGTCGGAGGCCAGGATCAAAATTTGCTCTAATACGTTGTTAGTAACTCTTAAGTTGATAGGTGACTTCAACTTATTTCGACGTAGGATACATTAATCAAGCCAACTCTAATACCATATAAATTTCAATAATTAGATTGCATATCATACTTGAAATTTTACTACTAAAATGTTAATTCTATTAATACGTTTTAAGTGAACGATTATATGTCTTATGCCCTTTGTATTTATCCAAGTGTTGAATTTATTTGACCCACTTCAACAACCAAAACAAAATATGCAAATATTACACTCATAATCTTTTCTTTATGGTAGGTTAAATATTTTAATATGTGGACATGATTCAAATATATATAAATTTATAACGTGATCGACATTTTCGAAACTTGGCGAAATTCAGGATACATGTCGTTTCCTTGAAATCGAATATATAGACATCAAAGGGTGTGTCTTTTTTGTTTCATGTTCTTCATGCTTGTTCATTGGATTCCTCATCACATGCTTAATTAACTATTAAATTACAGTTATTATTTTATTAATCCATCCATTATTCTCCTCTATGATGATCCCGATACGACTTATTTTATGATTAATATAAAATAAAACAGTAGCCTGAATTAATTCTCTGGAGGTGGTTTCTTTATACCCTCAAAAGGCCAAAAGTTTATGCTGTAAGTAGATAAAGGTAACAAAGAAAGACAAAAATATGCCATAATCTCAAAATTGAAAATGATAATGTGCCTGGTTAAAATTTCTGTTCCTTTTGCTGCGTTGCATAGTGGTTACACTTCGGAATTAGGATTGAATTTTGTTTGATTCAGGTTGAGAAAAAATTATTCAAATTCGATCAAAAAAAGCTTTGAATCATATCAAATAAGATTAGATTTTGGATTCTTAGAGTAAAATGAACGGTTTAGGCCGATTCAATTCAATTCAAAAATTGATCATAACATATCGATTTAAAATCAAACTATATTTTAAATGTCCACGTGTTTGGATTCAAATTTTCAACTTTAGTTACATGTATACATATGCGCATGATTGCATGAGCTCTTAAGCTCAAGCTAGATATTTGCTTTCTCCTAAAATGCCTCTGGCAATGTGATTTTGCATGATTGGTTTGAGGTGATGTTATGGTGAGTCAAGAGAAAAATTAAGACGAAATTAGTATTGTACATTTTCTCTTGTATTTCTATGAACATGTCTTGTAACAAACTTATAAAAATACTAACTACACGGGTGAAGAGATTGTGAAGTTAATAAAATTGTAATGTACCTAACACATAGTACGGACTCTGTGAGACAAAAAAGAGTCACTCTTTCTTGTTGGCTGCAAGAAGCCAAGAAACATAGAAGCATGTGGTTAAGTCTTGTGGCTTTTGCCTCCGGTGAGACTATGGACAAAATAAACTCTTCAAAAGTCCGGTGACTCACCCCAAGTTACCAAGTTCAATGTCGACGTACCATAGGAAATGCATGTGTCCTAGGTGATAGTTCATGTGAACAGAGAATAGACTTTTCAAACAATCTCGTAATTTACGACATATGAATATTGTTTTCTACTTGCATACTTTTTTGATTTAGATAATGAATTACAAGTTGAAACAATCTCAATTGCTATCAAATAGGCTCGAATTTAAAATCTCACATTGCAAACTAAAATATGCTAACTACTTGAATCGTGTTTGACGTTGGGAATATATATACTTAAATCAACATTAAAAAAATGTTGAAGTGAAATTATTCAATAATTTATTATTAATGGAGAACTTGATGCCTAATTGATGAATGGTAATTAGAATCCGAATTTGGGAATATTTGCTCCAATTCAATAGGAGGGTGGCTCATTTAATTTGTAGATAATTAACTAGTATTAGAACAATTAGCCAGAAAATGATATTTTGGAATTATAATGCTGATTCCATGTGGTAGCTCTATAATTTGTACTAGTCTTGTTGGCTTTGCGTACACGATTTTCATTTCAAGCATCTCATCTCATTATCTCATCACATCTCAAATCATATTTTTGTTTTATACTTTTATTGTATAATCCAATCATCTTCTCAAATTCCCAATGGACACTATTATTCTTTTAAAGAGAATCATCCTTGTACAAAAGTAATATGTACAAGTAGATATCAAAGTTTTGCTAGCGTTAAAATTAATCGATTAAAGACACAAATAAGTGCACATACGTCACATTTTCATAAAAATTCTTTAATTGAACAACAAATAGTTTTTGGACAATAGAAAATAATAATTATTCATGGCTTTTAAGTTATAATTACGTGCTAGGAATAAAAAATACAATAGAATTATAATTCAAAGTAATAATATAATTAAAAAAGTACTTTAATATAAAATAAAAGTTTAAAAGTATTAATTACATACACTAATTAATATACTAATTCATAATAGAAATCACTCCTGAATTTAAAAAATAAATCAAAATTAAATATTGTCAATATTATCTCACTCTTTCTAATAATAATAAAAAGGTTCATCAAAACTTTTGAACTATAAAAACAAATTTTAGTGAGTGAACATTTCACTTTAGTTATGTTACAATTCATAAATATGGCATCATATGAGGAGAGATAATACTTGATTGAAAGCTATAGTTTGTAGTAGATGTTTGTTTAGTATAAGCAAAATAAATTTGGTGAGAAGTTCTTAAATTATTTAAAGGCAATTATACTAAAACTTGGCAGACAAGGAAAATAGCATATCTTAGTTGAATATAAACAAATCCATCAATCATTCTCTGTGGAGAAATAAATAATCAGATTTTTCCTCTTTGTATTCATAAATCCAATTTAAATACAGATCCCAATATCCTTCACATCATTCTTTTTCTATTTTAATCCAATACTCTTTTGTCTTCTTACATATCAAAATTGAAATGTATATATAATAATTCACACTTTGCAGTTTTTTCTCCACTAAAACACCTATATTGTTTCTTTTGTGCATTATATTAACAAAAAAGAAATGGTGTCTTTTGCTATAGCCTCCATATGTCAAAAGTGATTTTGGAAAAGCAAAGAGTTGTTTATAAACCTACTCTTTTATTGTTATAGAGAGTGAGTCATTTTAGTCTCCCAAAATTTAAGGATAAGGGAAAGGAATTGATAGCTAGAATGACATATATTCAAGTATGTTTTAATGCTTAAAATCATTTCTCCAAGTGATTTTAAAAAAAAAAATCTCCAAGTAAAAATTATTGCAAGTTTTGATAAAAATAATGACATGCATGTCTATGCAAAATAAGATAATATTAAAAAAAATCAAGCTCCATTTGTTTCATTTTGATGAATAAGAATTAAAATGTTATCAATTCAATTGTAATAAATTCACATATTAAAAAATCTAAAAAATTGAATGAATGCATGAATTACAAATTAAAAATACCCGACATGTCCTGATTGTTTAGAACTTCACATAAAAATACTTAACTCCTTAATGTAAGTTTTCTAGTACCAAAATTTAGTTTTAATAGCGTTGCAGATATTAAAAAATTGTCTCGCGATTAAGATATTCAATTTTGATACTAATATATAGGCAAATTTAGAAATAAAATAAAATTATGAAATAGGATTCAACCAATGAACCAATTCAAACACATAATTTTTAAGAAACATCCCCCTTTCTATATCATGAGAAGGATGGATCAATAATTTTTTAAGAAATGTTATTATAATTATAATTATTTCTTAGGTGTCGTGATGCTTATGGCTATCACTTTCTAATCATTTTTCTTATTTCATGTTAATTAAGCAACTATCACTATCAAACAAGGTATTTATTTTATTTTTTCTTCCTTAAGTACAACAATCATGTGTTAATGTACATTTTATTCCTTCTAAAATGAAAGAAAACATGTTCTGTATTTTTCCTTTATATACACACAATGAGAAGAAGGTTGAAGATACAAAATCTCTGTTAAAATAAGAATTTAAGAACTATTTAAATCATAAATAAAAAATAAACACATGCATCAGATTTAAATACTAGATCGCGATAACATTTTTATAAACTAATTGTGACTTGAACAGTACAATTATCTTAAATAAACAGATTTTGAAAAATGAGAGATCAAGAAGTCATTTTGAACATAGAAAATGGTGTTGACATTTTCATGAAAATATGTAAGAGAAGCCGTTTCTTCGGACAGTTCATAAAGAAATCAAATGTATACTACACACGAAGTAAATGTACATAGAAACCAAATAAAAATCACCGATGCGTCTCTCTGCCTAGCTAAAGGCAAATTAGCATACTAGAGTAATGTATTTTTATCCACATGCTAAGGTAAAGTTCAAAAAAAATATTTTAAATCCGAGTTGCACGATTAACTCCAAATCTTGGTAAATTTTGTCGACTCACATATCTTTTATTTTCTTCGAATATTTTACCTCATTTCAATTACAATTATAACAAATATTTGAAGTACAAGATCTATGGGAGGAGTATTGAGGAACATGGCATGTCACTGGTGGATGGGCGACTATAAAATATTAATATTACGAACCAAACTTTATGCCAATTGGTCCAGTCCAAACAACTACAAGACGAGCCTATGGACTGAGTTGGGCCCACAGGCCCACATGTTACCGCACGTGTATGGCAGGCGTGAGAAAAGTAAATCATACTATATAAATACATAAATATAAACAATTCACGTGGCAAATAGAGTTACGATCAACCTTCATTTTTTATTTTTATTTAAATCTTTTTGGAGAAAGCAAATGAAATAATTTGTAAGCTGAGAATGCAGTTTGAAGAGTGAGATAGGCAAGTTTGAGTTGAATTGGTTTGCGTGGTCCACTAATTGAAATCTCTTATTTTGAATATCTTTATTATTGGACAATATTCACCTATTCCAACATAACAACAATACAAAAATTATTTTTGTAAAAAAATAAAACAGTTTTTTAATGAATTATATTTGAATTACCCGTATAAATTAGCTACTCTCTAAAAATATACGTTTTTATTAGTATGATGCACTCAAATAAGGAAAAAATAAATGTACGTACCAATGCCATATAGGTATATTGAAAGCATTGACACATTTTTTGGAGAGGAATTATAATTTTATTAATATATATCAATGACAAATTACATATTTAACTTTACTCATAATAAAATGTTCCAACATGAGTAACTAGTTCACAAATTTAGAATGTTCATGAGAGCAATAGGTTGTCGTGGTTAAAATTGCAACAATAGAAACAATAAGAGTAAACTTTATTCTCTTCAAAAACATTAATCCAACATACATCAATCCCAAACAAAACACACCGATAAATTAAAAAAAAAAAGAATAAGGGAGACAAAACAAAACTTTTAACAATAAAAGATACACTGCAGTATGCACCAAGAGGAGTAGAAACAAACTATACAACCTACCTAATTATCAAAATAATTTGTCAACAGCTTAACCGGAGGTCTCGAGTTCGAGTTTCAGGGAATGCAGCTGCGTTAAAACTTGATAGGGAGAGCTTTGCTGCCCTTGTGGTCCTACCCGGCTCGAATGAGGATTAGTCTGGATGTGGTAAAACGGCTTAAAGGTGCCAACCGCGTGTGTGCAGGCCCGCTCAAGAACCTCATGGTTTAGAAAAAAAAATAATTTGTCAAAAAAAAATACCAAAATACTATTCAAAACATACAAAGACAAAGAAGAAAAAATCGATATATCCTTAACAAGCATATTTTTACAAAACAAAATATTATAGAATAAGCAGAGTGAATTTAGTCGGCGGTTGGTGGGCCCGGACAGGCCACGACCGTCCGTTTGTCCGTAAGAGGTATAAGAAGAGAACTGTTCTACATGGGCTTTATTCAGAGAAGTGGGCCCACAATGTCAGGCCCACTAACACTAGATTGCCTCCCCCTTCTCTTAACTGTCTCTCGACACCGACATCTAACAACTTCCTTTCAATTCTCTACACAAAAATCATTATTTTTTTAATTTATTTTTTGAAACAATATTATATATTTATTTATTGTCTCCTCTACCAATTCAAGCTTGGGCCCAATTGTAATTATTTACCTCCTTTTATATTCTCAACTTGGCCCCTCTAGTTCTCTCATATTACTATGCTGATGTCATCCTTATGTCACCGTGACATCACACTATGTATGTTCTCTGACCCGACCCGAGTCCCCATTTCCGGGCTCATGCTCCAACTCGCAATGCCGATTTGGTTCAAATTCAATTATTATTTGTTTTGGCATAGAATTGAAAATTTTATTGGAGGATTTAATTAAAGATAGTTAATTGGGGAATGGATGAGGACAAGGTACTAATCAGAAGCTGTTATGAAGTCTAATAATTGAAATGTTTAATTTAATTATTTTTTAATGAATCAATTATGGGCAGCAAAGCAATTACAAAATGCACTTTATTTATTTTATTTGTGTAACCTAAAATGATATGATTGCAGTGTGGCCAAGTTTGACTTGTAGTTGACTACTTTTTTGTTGGGTGGTTGGATATGTCTGAATTCTCAAATCAATTTCAGCCACACAAATATGTCTTTAATTATCAATATAGAATAAAAAATATATGAGGCATTCTTTTTTTTTTTTTTTTTACTTAGGGTGAGCCCAACATATAAAAAATGATACAACATTAGAGATTTCAATCATATCATCTCAATAAACTTGTAGGAGCTGAGTTGATATAATATTTGAATTCAGTATTTTATTGAGACTAGTTTTTTAAACCCGGCATTGTCTGGGTATGTATTTTACATTCACCAAATAATTTAATTTTAAACAAATTTTGGGATAAAAAGACATTAAAAAGGACAATAGTGACATTAATAGAATTGAAATCACCTTAAAA
>JAYMTF010002535.1:0-17870 GCA_036897485.1 Pelargonium nanum | reverse complement strand
TATATATATATATATATTATTCATAATTTTAATTATTTATATTTAAATAAAATATAAGTAAAAGTATTGTAAATAGATTATTTTCTACTGTGCAACGCACAGGATATAATCTAGTCTTAATTAAAAATTTGCATTTTTTTCAATTTTCAAGAAATATATATTCCCACCCAAAATAAACATAATTCAATTGCGGTTATAAAAGAAAAATAAAAGAGGTGACAAATTGAGTGATAACTTGCAACTCGGCGTGAATTTTAGCGGGCTACACAAAACATGATTTATGAACATACTTTGTTACCTTCTAACAATTATTTAAGTTAAACTATTTTTAATCTCTAACACACGATAATATTTCTAACCTTCAAACTATTGGTATGTTTTTTAAGAGCGGCCAATTTATTTTTTTACAATCTGTGAAATATAAAGAAGGGCAAATGTGTAATTTCAAATGGTGAAAGTGGAATCTGGCTTTACTTAACGGTTGTATTTTCTGATCTGATATCTTTAACATATGCTTTGCTTTTTTTCTATCTTTTCTCTTTTTTTGGACAACAGTCATCCATATTCTCTCCACTGCCTAAAGACAATATTATCCTTTCTATTTTTTATTTTTTAACTTTTTTATTTATTTCACATAGTAATTATTTCCCTTTAAAATATTTTACTATAAAAGAAACAATATTATGAAGTTCCTTATTACAAATTACTGTTCCTATCATACCTTTTATTTTCTTTCCTATTCTTTTCTCAATTTTATATTACACTTTTGTGCTTTAATCATGCAAGTCTCTTTTTCTTTTGAGAAATTATTTACCAATTTGACAATATTGGTGTTATCTTTGGATTGGTATATACAAAAATTTCAATTAAATCAACTGATGGCCTCCTCTACCAATGAGAAAAAGAAGAATTTGTTTTTTTTTTACATTGCCATTTTTTGTTTTTGTCAATTTATAATGTGTCCAAAATGTCAAATAATAAAAAATTGGTAATAATTTTGGGTTGAATAAAAAAATATAGAGGAGTTTTTGAGAATCTTCTAAATATGCTTATCTTCACTTCCATGCCACATGGGTTACTCTCTCAGTACTCACTAGCAGTCACTACTGAAAACCAAAAGCATGTGGAGAATTTATACCATATAAAAGTTGACAGGTCATAGATTATGATTTATGTGGTTGATTCACTCACATGATCATTTTTTTATATGAAAAATTCATTAAAGAGCCTTAAGAGGGTCAAACAACGATAGTGTCCAGATTACAATTACAGTCGTCTGAAAGTAGAGATAGAGTACCCACGAGATAGTGAGATATGTTATTCTCATTAGAAAATATTAGAGCAATGTTGTTTGATGAAAATCTTCCATATAGGGTCAAGTAAGTATATTAAAAATTTGTCTTCTTGTTTACGTGTTGTGATAAAATATTTTTAAAGTCAAAATTTTGAATTCACGAGATTGGAATAGGAATCTAGCGCTTTGGGTTCCAGAGGCTAGTGTCGGGGTTAGAATCCTCAACTAAAGTTCCTTCACTCTGCATAAGACAACACACCGTTAGCGAGGAATTCAGATTTGTATTGAAATTTATAATAGAAGAACCTATTTCTCTGATGTGGTATCATAACGACTTGAGTGCTAGAAGTCTTGTGGTCTCGACAACTTCCTAAGTGTTGAGGCATGACCTTAGTGGATCTCTCAGTGTCGGAAATGTGAGCTTGACCTTTATTGCAAGCGTGAGATTTGGTGGATTTTACGACTAGGAATGTCTCCTTTGAAATATGAAAAGAGTGGAGCCAATGAGTTTCGAAGGCCGTGAACTCCTACGATAGCTTCGTGGATATGTCGTACCCGTAATGCGTTCAAGTATTAATAATAAATATACTTATTATAGCAGAGTAAATAAATAAGTGAATTTATCATAAGTATTAACTATGATTGGTATATCAAGTCATCAATTTTAAATTTTACTATATGATAAGTTAAAAATAGTTCTAAAATGTAATACAATTCACTCACTTTTATTGCCAATGCAAATTTTCAATGTGCCAAACAATTATATCAATTTATTACCACTAGACTTTTAACCAAAATCATGTCAACCGACGAAATTGAAAGATTGTTGTCGGTTTTGGCTGGTGTTGGTGTCGTTTTGAGATATGTTTAGTGCTTAAATCATTGGAATGGATTGGAGGCCAATACATATAGTGAAATGATGCACTTTAAATCATAAAAGTTGCCTTGTAGATCACTGCTGTTGTGCTTTGTCATCATGCATACATTATTCAAGAAAACTACATTTTACTTAAAAATTAATTAGTAGTTTATTTATGTTTATTATTCTTAGAGCTAAGACCACACACGTTTTGTAATTGTGTCGTGCTCATGTTGTGATAAGCACGACGATCACTTTAAAGTATAATTGTAAATTAATCATAATAACACGTGCTGGGTCGTCATGTCTTGCAATATGTATTGAACAGTGTCATGTCGAACGTGTTGATTTTAACTTATATAGTGTGTTGTGTCGTGTCGTGTATATGTAAATCCTGTTAAATGTGTTGTGTTCGTGTTTAATCATACGAACATATTAAACATGACATAAACACGCATAGACGAACTGTCAACCGTAAGATTTATGCTAGATTATTGGATGATCCTATATGTCTAGCAAGCCAAACTAATTAAATAAATATTGAGACTTCATCAATAAGTTAATGTGAGAGTTGTTAGCAAGAAGATTCTGATTCAAGAGAAGATAAAATAATAGTAATTGGAAGACCCTCCAAAGCTTAAAAATAAAAGTTATGGTCTCTTAATTGAATATTAAATAAATTGTGGGGTATGATTTAAGTCTAAATTATTGGATTTATTGACTGCATTATGACAAATTTAACTTTAGACTTGTTGATCTGTGTCGGCGGCATCATGACAAATTAGCATTTGAGTTTTGGACTATCTTATTTGGCACGTAAATTATTAATTCATTCAATTATGAAGAAGATCAAATAATAATTATATGTTTTCTCACTCATTATACATGCACAATCATTTTTTTCTTAGAGAAATAGTAAAAATTAAATTATCATGTTGAACAAGAGCTTAAGTTTTAGGGTATAATCAATATTAATTCCGTTTAGAAAAATCACTAATTGTAATAAACCAATTAATTAAAATGACCTTAATTAGAGTTGTTTATTAGGTTTAAAAAAAATATCTAAGCATGATACGATTATGAGCATGTAACACAAACCAAACATATTTAACACGACACGACTTAACATGTTTCGCACGATACGATCTCAACGATGAAATATTACGAATTTAATAATTGTAAGAATAATACAACTAATTAATGATTAGAATTTGTAGGGCTAATTTACTATTACAAACCCTATATGTGTTAGGTGTGTCGTGCGTATGTAAACAATAATTAATCGCGTGCGTGTTTTTGAGGCTCAACTCAAACATAACACGATTGTTAAGACACAAATTACTAACTCTATATTTTTAATCTCAAAGAATAATTCTGATATGTATGATGCTACTTTAAAATCGCCTGTTATTTATCAGTGTCAAGGGGCTCAAAAAGTGGGTCTGAGGATTCTATTACAGTACTATATATAAAAGAAATTCTTGAAGTCTTGTTCACTTCTATTGTCATTTTTATTAGTAGCTAAAAAAGACTGAACAAGAAGTTGATGCATGGAGCAAGGTAAGCATCAAAACTTTGCTTTGTGGCCATGCAATGAATCAGACAAAATGCAAGTAGTTACCGATCTTTGTCACTTTTTATGCTCTAAATAATAATATTAGCTACCATCCATCTACATGACCAATTATAAACCACAACCCAACAATAACATGATTGTATATATGGACATATTTTTAAGTTAATATATGTTTAGCCAATAAAAAGATTATACATATATTTACTAAAACCCTAATTATATATATATACTAGCTGCCATGTATGAAAATGAGGTGCATGTGTGACTTTTGTTTTTGAGCTGAAAATGCAGCTAAGCTTAGCTAGCTAGCTATGCCACTTCACTGAAAATTGTGGTTCATTTTCATCACAAATTGTAGTATATGTTTTTTTGTCAATACCTTGCAACTTGGCAAGGCTTCAAAATATTCATATTCCTGAGGAAATATTATATATTGTTTGAGTTTCTTGTTTTCATGTTTTACAGTTTTTTAACAAATACATTTCTCATTTTTTTTTCTTAACTTCCATTGATTTTTCTCGTAAAATTAAAAATTCATGATCCCTATCAATCCAAAAATTATGTTAAAACATTTTATGCCAAATCTCCTGAGCCCCTAAAAGGGTATTAGATGCTTTTGCGAGTAGCAGAAGAAGCTAGAAATTTATCTGTTTATTCCCTATCCAGTGGTTTCCACAACCACAAGAAACCAAAAAGCATACAAAACTTGAAAGTGTATCCGCAGAAATATATTTATAGGAAACAATATTAACTAAACAGTGGTAGAAACTAAAGTTGGATAATCAAGCTAACAGTTTCAGTAATCGTGTTTGAATTTAAAGCTAATACAATATCATTAATAATCGTGTTGACGGGTCATGTCGCGTCTTAAGTTGTCAACTATAATTAAGACTCAATTAAACTAGTTAGGAGAAATCACCTCATGAATTAACATTTATACACAATCCAGTGAAACTATCGACATGAAAAATATTAACAATTTAAGTGATGAAGCGTGATACAATACAATTTATTGTGTTTTAAATGAATCTCTTTTCTCAATCTTTGCTCTACAAAAATAAAGTTCCAAAGTTGAAATAATAGTAGCAAAAACATATAGTTTGGTAAATGGCAATTGTGAAGTGGACAATACAAAAACACTTGTCTCTTTCCATGCAATGAATCCACCAAAGTAATTCCATTTTGCAGATTACAAGGCAAATATATGCCTTTCATTTACAGAGAACAACCAACTTTATTACCTTCTCCTCTCTCCTCCTTTTGTTTCTCTTTAATGCTTTGCTTAGCCAACTCTATTTCAACCTTTTCCTCTATATTTTTCTTGCTATGCTATCCTATATATCACCACAATTTTCAAAAATAAAATACCCTATATTGTTTTTTCTTTTATCACTTTCTCAATATTGTCTTTTTTTTATATACTTTTTCTCAATATTGTCAAATGGGTTAATAAGACAATAAGGCTAAGATCTAGAATTTGTTCTATTTATTCACCTATGGTATATATGAATTGATCCATAAAGGTAACTCTCATATAATTACTCATTTATGAGCAAATATCCATTTAAAATGTGACCTGAGAACAAACAAAATGAGTACCAAGGACTATAGCTTTCCTAAAACTCCACAATTACATGTTCCTAAGGCCCATCCAAAATTTATAACATTATTCAGTTGATGGGTTGAATAAATTAACATCTTTTAAAATGATATTAATTCCATATATAGCTCATCTATGCTTTGGGAGACTTTGAACGTACAAACTAATATCTTGAGCTAGCGATTTGTGCATGCATGTCTTGCTCATATTTTGTTCATAATTGTTGGTGTACTATATGGATCAACACAATAACGACACGTTTAACTAAATAAACTAGTTAGTACAACACGCGTGATGCTTACTTATAAAGCTCACCATAAAAACAATTTAATTACAAAAATAGACAATTCAAACACTCTTGTTACGTGTTGTGTTCGTGCAATGTCACAACTCACGTGTTGAGACACAAATTATCAGTCTAATAATACTCACACCAACTACAACAAGTTTCATTGTCACAAGTCATATTCTTTTGTTAAAAAAGAAGAAGAAGAAACTCCTAGTTTGGTGAAAATGGGCCTAATAATGTGAGGTGGTCCAACACTCAAAAAAGCCCAAACATTTACCAGTCTCTAAACCTTCCAACGGTCAAAAATTTGACTGCCAAGCCCTAAGAGACTGTAGTACTTACCATACAAGCTGTCTGTACCAAGGTGGGTCCCACAAACGGTCCATTTTTATCTGAAATGACACGTGGCCCCCACAGATCTTATACTTTTTGTCAATATCCTGTCAGAGTGGGTCCCTCTTGCTGGAACCTGTGCCTTTCGTACCCTCCAAAACTACCACAACTAATTCTTGACCAAAAACGACTTCGTTTTTACTGCTCCAAACCAACACTACCTCGTGATACTCAGTGGAAGGCGATAGGTGGGGGTATGGTACTATGGTGGACTTGTTAAAGTGCCCATCATCACCGTTGATTCCGTTTCATCATTGAAAATCGAATCAAACGCACCACTCACCGTTGATTTGGGTCTTCCTTGGGCTCTTCACAAATCCACAAACACCTCTCTTTGTTAAGGTTCTTTCTCTGCATATGTTGTAGGCTATTGCTATTGCTATGCAGCTGGTAAATTTTTAGTATTTTTTTATTTATTTACAATCATAAATAAAAATCACAACTTTATGAATACATTGCATAGTGTGAGACTGTGATCAGAAGGGTTTTGGGTCTCTCTCAAATAAAGAGCCTTGAGTTTGTGGTTTTTGAGCTCTGCAACACAAAATGTTGAAGAAGATGGAGCTGTGCTTGTGCTTGTTTCATCTTCTCTTTCTTTCCATCTTGGGTCTTACTGGTAAGCAAAACAATCTCTCATTTTGTCTGTTTGTTTGTTCTTTGAGCTTAGTGTTTTGGGTTTTTCTGTTTTTGTTCTGCAGGTGCTGGTCAAGAATCTGTTTCATTTCTCAACCTCCATGACACAACTGAGGATCTAATGTCTACTACTGGTCTTCCCATTGGAGTGGCTGTGAGTGCTGATGAGCTGAGTGAGGTCTCCAGCAGTGTTTTGAAGGCTGAGAGTTGGCTCAGGACCCATGTTCTGGCTCACTACCCAGCCACCCAAATCACCACCATTGTTGTGGGTGACACTGTTCTCTGCCAGAAGGACCAAGAGCACAACCTGGGCTTGGTCTTACCAGCTATGAAGAATGTGCATCACTCTCTTGTGAGGTGGGGTTTGCAGAGAGAAATCAAGGTCTCAGCTGCTTTCTCACCTAGCTGTTTACACCCAGTTGATGATGGTGTGTATAGGGATGATTTGGCTGAGAAAGTGATCAAGCCTTTGTTACAGTTTCTGCACATTACAAACTCTACTTACTCTGTGAGTTCACATCCAAAGGTGTCACCTTTATCAGATGGGAGTGCTAGGTTAGTGTCCTCTCACTTGGAGTCCATAAAAAAGCTTGGATTTTCTGAGCTAATTGATAATATTAAGGTTTTAGTGTCCAACCCAAGCCTAAAACAGAGAAAACCCATCAGCAGGAAGCTCTCATCCATGGATGACTCCAAGACCATTAACCCATACCCAGCAAGGCCAACACCACTAGGAGAAATCCCACAAACATCCCCTATTCACTCCTCCATTGGGTTCTCAGTTCCAGCCAATGTAGCCAAAAACCCTCTTCCTCCAATGGCCCAAGCAGCTTCTCCACCACCATTCTACTTCCCTACTGCCCCTGACATGGCTCCAGCCTATGCACCAGCTGCTTCACCTTATGGTTACAGCCTGCCTCCTTGTAACCCAGTTGATAATTTTGCTCCTGCACCTCAGACAGGGATGCTACAGAAGCTGTGGTGTGTGGCCAAGCCTAGTGTTCCTCCAGAGACATTGCAGGAAGCAATAGACTATGCCTGTGGAGAGGGTGGTGGTGATTGTGAGGAGATTGCTCCACATGGGAACTGTTACCATCCTGATACTGTTGTTGCTCATGCATCTTATGCATTCAATAGTTACTGGCAAAAGAACAAGAGAAATGGAGGAACTTGCAATTTTGGAGGGACTGCTATGCTCATCAATGCTGATCCAAGTAAGGCTCATATCATCATTCAATTAGTCCACATTGCTTGTATTGGCATTTCTTTTAGTGACAAAATGTTCTTGTTGTTACAGGTTTTCTTCATTGTCGATTCATACTCAGCTGAACAAAGCAATGGGATCTGCAATATGGAAATGGAATAGCTTGAGGTTATTGATTTTGGAGGTGAAGTTGTCTACTTTTTGCCTATATGTTTGGTGACTAGTTTAGTTTAGTGGTTAACAAGCAGGAGTTGTAGTGTAGTGTAGTGTAGGTACTTGAATTGATCCTATTTGTTACTAGTTCTTGTGATATTTATGCACAAAATGATCCTTGGACTTTTGACCTTTTGTCTAATTTTTGCCTATATGTTATTGTTGTTGATCACTATGCTATTAGTTGTATGTTTCTGTTCCAAGAGTATGGTAGTGAAAATTGTTTCCATTCTTGGTGTTATTGTTTGCAAAACTAAAAGGAAAACAATGAGGTCCGGCCAAAGAGTTGTTGGTTGAGACTCGTCCTTTACCTACATCTGGGGGGACATGAGTTTCAATGCAAATAAGTTTCGATTTTGAAGTTCCTTTAGCGCCTTCGTTAAGTCACCTGAAACACTACATCCTTGTACATGTTGCAAGAGTTAGCAACTTTATTGTTAAGAATCTGCATCTTATGTTGAAGTGCACTACAAGTTGTAGTTGTTCCTAGTATTATCTTGATCTTATGTGAACACACAAGATCACAACCTTAAATTTGCTTTAACATATAAATGAAAAAGAATATCAAAATTTATCACAAAATCTAAAAATATCAGAGCCAGGTTTCGATCCTGGGACCTATGGGTTATGGGCCCATCACGCTTCCGCTGCGCCACTCTGATCCTATATGTAACCATTAAATGTATTTGCATCAAGAATTGGGTTAGGATTAAATTTACCATTCTCCTTCCTATTTCCTCAAGTAGAACCAAGGGTAATGTTTGTTTTTATAGAGCTTAAAGCTTGTTTGATAAGACTGTTGTGAGGAGATGGTTGAAAATGGGAGGAATAGTTCCAAAAAGTCAATAATGTTTGATATATGTTTAGATAAAAACAATTGTAAGATGGTGTTAATTTTGGATGACGATAATTTTGAATGATATGCATAGAATTATCATTTTTCTTGACATGATGAAAACAATCAACCTCTTTTGACGGAATTGTCAACCATCATAACATTAAGTAATGACATACAAAAAAACCATATTTTCACAAGGGCAAAGAATGTATCAACAAAATGTCATGATAGCAAGAATCCCATTTTTGGGTTTTTCAAAAAGCTACTAAAACTCTCCTTCAAGTTTTGTTTATGTGACACCTCCGTTAAAGAGACAATAGTGTTACCAAACAAACACTTAAAAGGTGGCTACTCCTACCCATTCCTGCTATCCTCTCAGTGTTCATTGCTAGGTTTAGCAACTAATGCAGTGGTGTGTCCAATTTCGCCGGCATCGGAACCATTGCTAGTCTTTTTTCTGTGAAGAAGAATTACATTAGACAAACTGAATGAGACACCAAGAAAGAAAACAATACAGCCATCAGAATGCAACAATCAGCACAGCACTTCTGATACTAAAGTGAACGAGAAACCAGAAACCATTACTTTGTCATTCAAATGATGTGCAGAAACAGAGAACTCAACAATGGTGTTTGCTAGGGAACATCAATTCACATATTTGAAGCAACTAAAAAAGATGAAACAAAAAGAGGCTCAAGTACACCAGATGATAGTACAAACACGAACCAACCAAAACTGCAAAAAGATGTCAAATGCACATAGAACCCGTACTATGCTAACTCATGGTTTCTGAGGATAACCAGAACCAGAAGCATTCATTAACTAGGAACAGAGGTTTTGTTTGTAAGAGACTAGTAGTTTAACACAATCACAAGAGACGTGCTCACCTTCCCAGCCGGTCCTTGAGCCACCATAATCTCGTAGTATTTGCGCATCAACATTTCTTCTTCTACCTATGCAGTACATAACATGAAGTTTCAAAATCATAATTTGAATTGATGACTTCAAAGAATAATATTTTAAAAATCGTAACAATCAAGCCAAACTAATTAAACAAATAGCAGTAGCCAGTAGAGGTTGCAATTTTAGTAGCTCGATATTCACATCTTGCACTTCACTCGAAGAATACATCCACCGAAATTCAGCACCAGTATCAAATCTATATAAAACATGGTAAGATAATCATGAAGTTTGATCAATAGCGAAGAAAATTAGTAAATAACCTGAAGTTTATGCAGCTCATGTGTCATTGAGTTCTGAGACTGCATCAACAGCTCATTTTGCTTCTCCAAATGTCTGCCAAAACAGAATATAATGCACAAAAATCTACTCAGTCCAACAAAACCCATAGAATCAGTGCAATCACATATAATGTACAGCAATTAAACCAAACTATACTTCAACATCTCTCCCGTGTATGTGGAGTCCATTCTTAATGCGCCAATATGGTCAAGATTGCAGTCGCCAATGTGAGCCCATGCAAAAACTGGTTTTAAGGTTTACAGAGAAACCTGTCAAAATAGAGGTATTTGATCGGCTAAGCAAATCAAAAGCACACAGTAACCAGAATAGTTAATTTGCATCTTCAACTAGTATTTTAGAGAGTCAAATCCAAGTTCAAAACAAAAACATAAGAACTCCATATTGTTCATATAGTTCCTCAAAACTCATGTGATTTCACTTTCTCCCATTTTCTTCTCAAACAAACAGTACAGAAAAGTAAGTAAATCAACCAAAATTAGCAAATTTGATATAATATGAAACTTATCACAAGAGACACAATGGTTCCATTTCAATCAAGACTTACAGACTACAAATTGTGAATCTCAATCCTCAAAACTTACTCTTTTAACCAAAAAGTATGAAAGAGTGACCAGAAGTAGCAATTTTGACATGTATATGCAACTAATCTCAAGAACCCCTCTGGTTCCATAGCATACAAGCAAACTCGATTTCCAAAGAATCTCAAGAGAAAGAGACAGAAACAATACAAATCAAGCATGAAATCACCAGTACACATACTGAATTTTCTCGCAAAATTTAAACAGATGATCAGCATGCAAAAAAACTTAGATTGAGTGAACATTTCCTACTTCGATTTGGGTATTCGAAAATGTTATCAAAACCGATTTTTTTGTTTTAAAATTTCTTCGTATTCACGATTCTCTCTGTTTTTTTTTGTTAAAACAGATAGAAAAACATAAGCTTACATGGTCGTGTCGGGAGGCCGGAGACGGTGGCGCGAAGCGATTGGATCGTTGCCGGGAAATTGAGATGCGGTGATAGATAGAAAACATTTTTTACCAAACTACCCTTCCCTCTAGTTCTAATTTACCAAAGAAATTTAATAAATATTAGTTGGGCTGAAATAGATGGGCCCAAGTGGTCAAGTTGGGCACACTTGAGTTGACCCACCGACCCCAAAATCTAACTAGGAATTGGTGCTTTCTTTTTCTTCTTCCCTCTTGATTTGACTCCCAAAATTCATGTCCAAGTAAAGTGTACCAAATCCATGGGAGTTTGGGCTCTCCAACGTGTGCTACGAGAACTACCCAATATAGGTGATTGGTGTGATATTTTTCTTAGGTTCGAAAAAAACGTGTCTCGAATCATTGAATCATCTCTTAAAAGACAACACGACTATCGTCAATTCTATATGTCTAGCTAGTTAGTTATAGTTGTAACCACTAAGAAAATAGTTAAAGATTGAGAAACTAAGTTGGTGGACACCTTAATTCTCAAAAAAAAAAAAAAAAAGTTGGTGGACACCTTCAAAAGAGGACAATGTCTTAGAAAGTTATGAAAAGGCGGTGGTGTTGACTTAGGAAGTTGGAAGTTAGAAGCAGTCTTTTTAGGTTAACAAGTGACAACCCACATGGCCACCATGTACACTTCACTCCCAACAACTTACACTAACGTGCGCCACTCATCTTCCTCACGTCACCATCTCCATTACCATCTTCATATAACAAACCATCCTCCAATAATCTCCATAGCTTCACTACCACTGATCTCAACTCTCACCAACTATGGCTCTCCAAGCCCTTAATTCTCCAACCTCGCCAAACCCTCTTAACCTTCGCTTCCACGACCAACAAAACGACGACGTAGACCTCACCACCTTCGAGTTTGAGCCATGGACTAAGCGAAAACGCTCCAAGCGTCCTCGTCTTGACTGCTCCGCCGAAGAAGAGTACCTCGCTCTCTGCCTCCTCATGCTCGCTCAAGGTGGCGCCCGCCACAGCGCCGCCGCATATTCTCCTCCTCCGCCGCCGCCGACGCTGACGTTGACGATGACGACGTCAGTCGCTTACAAGTGCAGTGTTTGCAACAGATCTTTCCCATCTTACCAAGCTCTTGGAGGTCATAAGGCCAGTCATCGGAAGCCCGCCGGCTCCGATGACCAGCAGTCAACGAGCACTGGTTTGACCTCGAACCCGATTGGTAGGACACACGAGTGTTCCATATGCCACAAGAGTTTCTCCTCCGGGCAGGCCTTGGGTGGACATAAGCGGAGTCACTACGGCGGCAGCGGAGGAGGAGGATCGTTGGAGGGTATTTACTTGAATTTTCCGGTGGAATCCGTTGCATTTTGGCCGGTTGATGGCGACTGTGACTCAAAAAGTCAACTTTCCAGTAGTGAGGAGCCGGCTCGAAATGGGAAGGAATCTATAGAAAGAGCCAATATTAGATAATGCTAGATTAGGACATTCATTAATGGTTATTGTCATACTTTTATTCATTTTTCACCTTCCAATTATTGGTTATTATAAGTTACTACATACACTATTGCATTGTGACTAGTAATATTGTTTCTGTACATATCATGTTATAAAAGAAATTTGTCAATTTTATGGAAGTGAATTTTTATCTCACTAAAAGATACTTGTTTTAGGAAGTATGTAATTGGTGTGTTTCACCTTTTGATCTAAGGTCACACTTGACACGGCATGTAGATCTTTTCATCCACGCGTTAGAATAAATATGTTGAGATTTTGTGATTTGGGTTGTTCGTGAATACATGGAAGTTGAAACTGGGGTCTTATGTTATGGAACACAAGACACACTATATTAGGTGAAAACTTGGCCGTGCACCCCCAAACACCATGTCCGGTTTATAAAAAAACATCTCTCCAACATAAGATTGAAGATTCTACCTCATCCGTTCCTTGATGCGAGCTCTACAGGGCAGATTTTGTTCCTTAATCCACCAGTTTCAACCCACTTTTGTGCGAATGTTACAATAGTGTTTAGGGTACACGTATCAGCTTTATAATATCATGACCAAATTACTTTTTATAACTCATGAACATGGGACACAATTCATAAGAGCTAGTGTGAATATGAGTGATAATTAAATATGTGTCATAGTTATATTAATTTATCCTAAACTAAAAAATCATTGTATACATGTATGCTTTTCAATTTAAATTGACTATTAATGTTGTTAATTACTTGTATCATCAATGTGATCCGGGGAAAAAAAATTAACCCCTTGACTATGAAATAGAAAAACTGAAATAAATAATGATTCGAGCTAGCTACCCAAAGAACAAATCAGAAACTTGCACGTACCAGCCTCCAGTTCATCTTATCCGATCCACAATTAATCTTTTTTTTTTAGAACGATCCACAATTAATCTAAATCTAGCAGTTGGCAGATTCCATTTTCATTAATTATTTCACGTTTCCAATCAATCTCGTTGAAGTAGATAATATGGTATTTAAAAGGGTATCATGGGCTTGGTTTCTTTCAAATAAATAGCCCACAGAATAGATAGGCCCAATTCTGAAACCCCGGCCTCCATGTCAGGCCCATTTTCCACCATACGTTGTGATCACATTTCATGACCATGAGTTCATGATTCTAGGGGATTGAGTCGCTTCTCTCCTCTCAATTCATTTTAAGCAGAAAATTTTAAAATATTAGGTTATTTTTCCCTACCTTATTGGTAATTAAATACATATTTTCTTAACAAATTACAAGTATAAAAAAAATCTAAAGATCTGTGGGGTGAGCACTTAAAACTCTACCTATTCAATCATATTATACCGAAAGAAGATATACATAATTAAGAAACGTAATTACAAACGGAAACTAGAATTTAAAAAAAGTTATCATTGATGCGTTGAACTGTTGAAATATATCCAATTTGGACCATTTTCGAGATGAACGGCCGTTCAGGTCATCTTGTCAGCATTTTTGGGGCCTGAACACATTTCTTCAGTACTACTTTTTAGCGTTTTCACTCGCCCATTTAGTGTTTTCAGTTCTTCTATTCCCAAATATATGTAATATCAAACAATTCTCACTAACTTATGGACATCTTTTGTGCATTGTAAGTTTGTAACTTCTAGGTACTTGTAGTGAGTTAGCTTTTGACTAGTATTTTCCAAACCAAAGAAGCAATGATTCAAAGAGTAGAGAACAAACACAAGAAGCTATATATGAGATGATGATGATTGCTGTTTTGGCAAGAAGGTACAAGAGTGAAAGATTCAAGCTAGGTTTTCAGTTTGTGGCTTGCACTTGCATGTTCATAAACAGCAAAGCATCTCCTACTGCTCTTCATCAATTCCTTCACAAAAAACTCTGTCACCATGCATAACTAGATTCTTCTCTCTTTTTCTTTTCCTTTTTACTTTTCATCTCATCTTTTTGTACATAAAGAAACATGTGTTGTATAGAAATATATACCCACACATATTGGTAATGAATCAAACATATGAGTTGTGGGAATTGGGAAGAGAGAGCTATGATAGCTTTTGTGTACTTGGACCTCTACTTGTAATTATACTGTATATTAAAAAAATATATATACATGATTTGCAAGAAAGCCCAACCCTAGTAGCCTATGTTAGGTCATATTTAAGAGATTATTTTTACTTGGTTTAAATGAATGTAATAGTCTTTTGGGGTCCAATAATACATATATCATCATCATTGTATTGTGAAACATGAAGTAGTTTGATATTAGCATCAATCAACAACATATAAAATGCTTTATTCTTGAAGAGGAATATTATAATCTTAATATAAAGAAATGATCAAACCAAGATGCAAGAACAATGAACAAAACAAGTTGATTATCAACTCCTTCATGTATTCATTGAATCTACAATACAAAAATATATCTGCCATTGAAGCTTGGACTTCCAAGAAGTTAAGAACACTGAATCAACACCATCAATCTATTAATCTTTTTTCTTTGATTGAAGCATGTCAGGAAGATTTAGCTTTCAAGAATTGACTGTCATGATTAGTATATATACAATGTGACATGAGAATCTGTGACCATGTGACATGCAATAATTATCAAAGTTTAGGTAAAGTCATTTGTTTTCTTTACTATTTATAACACCTATTGAATTATTCTACTAATTGGGTCAAATAATTTGTGATCCGGTTTAAAGAAAACGATGTGTTAAAGTTATACGTTTATGCACGTAAAGTGATTAAATTTGATAAATATTAATCTCTCCCCGCTTCAAAATAGTTGTCTATTTTCTCTATTAAAAAAATAATTGATGAAATTTGCTTAGTTTACTCTTCAACGGCTCGTTAATTCCCGATCATTTAGTTTTGCAATTTATATATCATTGTCGGTGTAGGATGACGACTTTCAATTCAAACCGTAGTTGAACTGAACCGACCGAAGAACCAACCCAAATAAGTTATTATAAGTTAAATTAGTGTCACCTATTTTAAGCTAAAATAATTAGAATTCCAATTGTTAATGTGGTCCATTCATTCAAAGTTGACCCTTATCTAAATGAGTTGTAAATGTGACCCATTTCCACTCTACTTCAACCCAATCTTAGTTTTCAAGGCATTTGGAAGAGTGCAGCTAGAAGAAGCTAAAATAGATAATGTGTTTTTTGGAGAGATCCTCAAAGTTCACTTAGTCCAAACACAAAGTGCCATATATCCACATTCATGCCCTTTCCTCAAGTGGCCACATCTCCACAACCTTCTCAGTGGTTTCTCATGTTTTGAAGGTCCATATTTTGAAATGTAGGACCTCTACATGTTCCCATGAACATCAGGACAATCAATATATTTGGACTCTTTACCTTATATTCATTTCAGTGTTGATTGATTTTTCAAAAAAATCAAACTATTGCGAGTGATACTGACTGAATTCTCGACGACTCATATCGACAATGATGGTCGAAGAATAATTTCTAAAGAAAAAAAAATCTTATTTATTTAGCAACTAAAAAAGTTTCTAATACTTAAGTTTAGAAAAAACATGTGCAATTACGTATTTATATCTAATACTTTAAACTCTAACTCGAAGAAAATGCGAAAAAATATTGATTTATATGTTCAAATGACCAAAACGTCCTCTAAACACTTTAAAAAAAAACGTCCTCTAAACAACCTCATAAGTTTATCAGACGGTGGAAAACATGACCATGAATTAGCATGTAGTAACAACTTAGTGTACGAAAATATTGACCAATTCATATAATGATGTTGATCCAAAATCACAATAAAAATACATTGACTAAACATTGACTATAAAAACTATTGGCCAGAACCGACCAATTGGTGTTGTTAGGATCTTAGAAAGATTGTGGCTCAAATTTGTGTCAATTAATTAATTAGATTAAATTAAGAGTCCCAATACATTTCTTGAAGAATCAATCTGAATTCTCATATATTGTATACATTATTAACATCATTGGATCCTCTTGGTTCATCAGGTGCTCAAATACTTTGAAATTTGATTCTTGATGCACAAAAGTGATAATAAGTTAATTAATAAAACTAAGCATTATTATGGGGATGTGTTTGGCAGAGAGAATATGATAAAATCAATCAAAATTTTATATATATTTGGTTGATTTTTAGTGACATTGGGGAGAGTGGAAATGGAGCACTGCATGTGAGGTTTAGATGAATAAAAGAAAAAGATTTTGGATAAGGTCAGCAAATGGAATTGTGGTCACAATTTGTCCACTATGGTATGGGAGAAAAGTTATGTTCATCTTTTTTATTGGAAATTAAAAAAATTACATAAAAAAATGGTTCTATGTAGTAAAGGAATGGTTGGTGAAAATTAATATTGTGAGCAATATTTTTTTAGTTAAGATTTGGATTGTAAGTTTAGATCTTCAATGAAATTGGAATGAATATGAAAAGAACAATGTGACATTGAAGTGATTGAAAGATTTTTTACTTGTTCGTTTATGAATTACAAAGTCATGTTCGGATTGTGGTTTGGTGATTAGATGTTTAGTAGAAGGTGGGGGTGGAGGAGAAAGGATGGGTTGTGTTGGAGTACCTAAAAAGCTTGAAATGATCTTGCATGAAATCGGAAGCGACAGAGGAGGCGGGAATGGTGATAGGGTTAGAGAAGTCGGTTTGGTCCCAATGGAAGCCCGCAAAGCGTAGACCGACTTGGAGTAGTGTACGACAACACTCCATAGTTGCAAGAAGTTGACATAAACCAAAATCACACGTTATTAAAATAACATGTAATGCAACTATTTTTAGGACAGGGGAACCGAGGAAGGTATGGGTTGGAATGGGTGGCTCGAGATTAGTCATACTCTTTTCTATGGGCATGTAACCAAGTTCGCAGGGTTGTTTTAGATGCATAGAAAGGCTAAAGACTAGATGATTATGGAGGATTTGATTGCAATCATCAATAATTTTTGTCTTGAAATCAAATGATCAACTAGTTATCAACGCCGTAAAAGTAATAAGTCAAATTCTAATATGGTGAGCTTGTTGATATGCAATTTTGCAAACTAAAGTTACATAAAATATATACGGTCACTTTTCGAGACAGAATAGGTCAAATAAACTCGTATAAATCCACGTAAAACTTAGGAATAAAGGCAATTTTGGACCCAAACTTTGGCCAAAATGCACGTTTAGTACCCAATTTTTTTATTCTACCAGAGTTAGTACCTACACTTCTATTTTGTACCCAATTGAGTGCCTACCGTTAACTTTTCC
>JAYMTF010002534.1:0-17871 GCA_036897485.1 Pelargonium nanum | reverse complement strand
AGGGCTTTGGTTTTGATTATGATTTCCTTGCTGTTGTTGCTGTGGCTCATATTGGTTGGGTGGTTCTCTTCTTCTTTGTCTTTGCATATGGCATCAAATTCCTTAACTTCCAAAGAAGATGAGCATAAATGCCAGACAGGTTAGTCTTTAGTCATCATTATTAGTTATATATTGTCATCTGGTTTTCATAAAGAGCATGAGCAGCTATTACTCTACAGCTCCACTCCATAAATTGAACACATTGATTGTAACATTTGTAACCATATGAGTTTGGGATTTGCTTGTAATATTTGTAACCATATGAGTTTGGAATATGAATATGAATATGATCTTAAAATGGTGTAAGTTGCGACTTTTAAATTAAATTCGGTTTTTAAACGTAAAATTAGTGTAACCATATCAGCTCTATTTATGTTTTTTGTTTCCTTTTTCTAGAACTAGTAATTCGTGTGTGTCGAGTTGACGGTACTTTGTGTGTTGCATGGTTCAACACGACACATTTATAAGCACAAAACACTAACACGGCATATGCAACACGGTAACTAAATGTTCTGTGTTGACACATTTGACACGACAAGATTCATCACCTTTTAAGTGTGCGCGTACACAATTAACCAATTATGTGCGCACGTTTTGGAGGTCCAACTCCAATACAAACATGACAAGACAAAATGTGTCGACCGCCGTAAATTAATCAAAAAGAACAAAACAAGAATACTATTCACTTACGCATTTAATATCAGCCGTAGGATCTGAACGTGTGGTTTAGCTTGCACCTTAAGGCATCACTAAGGCCCACACAATCTGAGACCACAAGTGCTATATTAGGCCCAAAAAAGCCCAATCCATCGTCTTCTCCACAGAAACTTTTCACAATGACAGAACCAAAACCCAGAGTGGTCTGTTGCATTGGCGACATCCATGGCCACTACACCAAGCTCCTAAATCTCTGGTCCAATCTCGAATCCGCCATCGACCCATCAGATTTCCGATCGGCCCTCATCATTTTCTTGGGCGATTACTGCGATCGCGGCCCGGAGACCCGCAAGGTCCTCGATTTCTTGATCAGCTTGCCCTCAAAATACCCGCATCAGAAACACGTGTTTCTCGCCGGAAACCATGACTTCGCCTTCGCCGCCTTCCTCCGCCTCGTGCCGCCGCCGAAGGACGGGTCGGATTTCTCGGAGGCGTGGAAGGAGTACGAGGCCAATGAAGAAAGAGAGGGGTGGTTTAAGGGTGAAGGGTACGAGAACATGCACTTGCAAGGTCGGAGATGGTCTGGGAAAATTAAGACCAAGTTCAATGAAATGAAGGGGACTGAGTATAAGGGCTCGATTTATGATGCTGGACCGACGTTTGAGTCTTATGGTGTTCCTCATGGATCTGCTGGTATGAATCCTGATTCGTACTTGTGTTTTGTTTGTTTTCATGATGGATTTGGTTTTGGTGTTCTTGTTTGATTGTTCTGGTTATTATATGTGTTATTTGGTTATCAACTGTAAATGGGTTTTGTGGGTTGATTAGTATAATTAAGGGTTTGTTTCATGCTTGGATTTGTGATTGATTAATATGGGTTTCGTAGTCATTGCAAGCTATATGCTCTTTTAGTAAGTTCTGAAATTCATTAGTATGATTTTTTACTTAGCTTTTGGATAACGAGCTTCCCATTTTATGACCAATAAAATCATAATCCAAACGTGGACAATGAGAATCTCAGTCTCATTTCGGTATTTTGTTTCCAATCCTACCTTAGTTATTTGGATGACTCTTGATTCTTGAGCTTCATTGGTATCTATCCTATTTAACTTTTCATTAAGATTTTTGATTGATTAGTATTGGTTTCGTAGTCATTTTGCCATATGCTCATTCAGTAAGTTGTGAGATTTGTTAGTATGATGTTTACGTTGCATTTGGATGATGAGCTTCCCATTTCTGACAAAAAAAAATCATAATCCCAAGTCCAAACGTTGAACACTTGAACAATGAGAATCTTGTTTCCATTTCGGTTATTGATTCCCAATCCTATCGCAGTTATTTGGGATTTTGGGTGGCACTTGATTCTTGAGTTTCATTGGTATCTATCCTATTTAACTTTTCATTAAGATGTAGTGCTTAGGTAGTTCAAAAAGATGTAGTGCTTAGGAGATAGCATTAGACATGATGGAGTGGAAAAAGAGAATACGAGCAAAGGATCTAAGAAGTTTTTCTAGGGGATTCATGTAGCGAACACCAACATTATTTGGGAAGTAGCTTGGCTTTTGTTGTTTTTAAGATTTACTGCTAGGTTACTTTTAAACATATGGCAATTGTTAGTCACAGTTTGATTTGATCTGAATTTAGCTGTTTACATGAACGTAACCATACAAAGACAATTGTTTTATACAGATTTGGTGAAGGCAGTACCCGATGAGCACAAAAAGTTTCTTGCTCATGACATGGTTTGGGTCCATGAAGAGGTCAGTTGTCAGTCACATTATTTCTTAGTTTCTCAATACTAAAGCAAGGATCCTTAGATTGTGATCTGGTGTAACCAAAAGGAACACATCCTAAGTTCCGTAGGTCTTCCTGATGTGCATTTTTTTACAGGATGATGTCTGTATAGAGACTGAAGAAGGAATTAAGCATTGCAAGTTGATAGCCGTCCATGCTGGTTTAGAGAATACGAGAAGCGTTAAAGAGCAAGTAGAAGATTTGAGAGTCAAAGATACCAAAGTGCCTAAGATACCGACTCTCAGTGGGAGAAAAAATGTCTGGGATATCCCTAAGGTAACGATGCCTCACTCCCTCCCATATATCTCTATACACAGCACAACACAACACAACACAGCTGAGATGAAATAAAAGTTGTATTTTCCTTACAGAATGGCATGTAACTGAGGTCTTGGTGTTTTATTTGGTGTTGATATTGTGTAGGAGCTAACTGAGAAGCCAACCATTGTGGTAAGCGGACACCATGGCAAACTTGTCATTGATGGCTTTAGGCTGATTATTGACGAAGGTGGTGGATTCGATCATACTCCAGTGGCTGCATTCGTGCTTCCCTCGCAGATGATTGTCCGTGATACTGATAAATTTCCAAAATAGTTCAGATCTTGGTGTACGCTACATTGTTGTAATGATAAATGTGGATTAAGGTATCAGCTACATTTTTAGTTGATAGCTGTCCAAATGTTATGTAAGTTGTCATGTATTTTCCATCACTTACATATCTTGGCTTTGAGAGAATAATTTTCAATAACAAGGCTTCTTCATTCTTCTGCAGTGTTTGGACTTAGTTTCTTAATTATTTGGATACAATCTTTCTTTTGGCATTTTTTTCTTATGTGAGAGTGGAAGAAGAGAGCTTTTATTTTTATAAACATTGTTCAGTGAGTTATCCATGCCATTTTTTTTCTGGTCTAAACCATAAGGTTCCTGAGCGGGCCCGCAAACTCGCGGTTGACACATTTAAACCGTTTTACACCTAGACTAAACTTCATCCGAAGGTAAGTCACAGTTAAAGCTCATTCCTCTCCCCAGGGGTGTGTTGAGTGGGGATCGAACGCAAGCGCTCTTCCCACTCACGCAGGCTGTGTAGCCAACTGCGTCCCTACCCTTGGGTTTGTCCACGCCATTTTTAACTTCTACAAACACTTCCAAAACATTTACAAAATCACCAAACAAGCACTAAGCTTTTTGTTTGAGCATTAGAACAATCATCATCTCCATTCAACAATAATGCAAAGTACATGAAATATCCCAGATGGAAGGAAGCATATTCGTTATGGGCAGTATGTGTTGTACGGTCTCTCCTTGAACCACAAATCAAATCACATCATGGTTCTGTCTCTTGTTCCCTATAATTCATAATTATAATTTTATTTACTATGTAATTTACATTTATTTTGATTATTCAAAATAAGTATATATATATTTTCTGGAGTTCATCAAATATTTTGGTTGCAAGAATATTTGATTTGTTTATTTCGGGTAACGCAATCTATTTTATTGTTTTAGTTACAGAAATGGTTTTCAGTTTAGATATTTAATTTTCAAATACGGATAAAATATTTTCAAACCCAAACGGTTAAAAGAACCTTCAGCTGAGCTAGCAAAAAAAGATCATACATTTCTGCAGATAATCAAGAAATCAATCATGACCGTCCATATAGCCAGCTTGTTCCAGATCAGAAATTCAAAACTCGTTGAACGATCGAAGAGAAACCAAGTAGGTCCCGCGATACTCTCAACTTTACACGTGGCAGTCCCTCGCTCGCTCCATGTCTTCAAGTGAAGTGCCGCGAACGGTATATATGTTTGTGATATTTGCTCTCGTTTCCCTCGGCGCCTTGAACTCAACACTCTCTCTCTCACTTGATCTGCTTGCTTCTCTCTTTGTCGTCAATAAATACTACCAAATTTTTCTCTCCACCCAAACCCTAGAAATCGAGAGCGATGGTCTACACATTGCCTGGAATTCGCTTCCCTTCCGTCCCCGCTGTTTCCAAGTCGTCGCCGGCGTCTCAGTCGAGCTCCCATGGTGATCGGAGAACCACTTCTCTGTCGCTGTTCTCGAAGAAAAGCTCGTATTCTTGTATAATCTCTTTCTCCATATGTTTGTGTTTTACCTTGATTCGTATGTGGTTGCTTGACTGATTTTGTTGTACTGTGAAATGCCATTTCTGCATTGCTATGTTGTTCATTCCATTTTTTCGTACAATTTTGTGGTGGTTGTTTGGCTAATCGCACTTGTTAAAGTTGAATGGAGACTTCATAGTTAAGCAATCAGTGTCTTTTGGACTACAGGAACTGATTATAAGGTCTTTTTTATATATATAATATTGATTTCATGTTTGTGATGTAAAATTACTTATAGTGTCTCTTCCTGGAGTGGAAGAGAGCTTCAAAGAGAAATTAAAGTGTCATTACTGTGTTTGCTATTGATAGTTAGAATCTTTTCGAATGCTCGGAGAAATTGAACTTCCCCATAGGCTTCTGTAGGAGTTTTATGATAAATTCACACTCTAGAAAAGGGAAATAACAGTTCCATGCCTCATCCTTGAAATGAGACCATGTGAGATATTGGGGGGAGGACATGGCCTGTACAGATGAGAAAATATTGTTGTCCATATTAAAATTAAGAATGAGACATATTCCAGAGGAAAAGTGAAGGTACTGTGGGAGGGATGTGGATTCATACAAAAGTAGGTGCTTCGGGTTGGAATTAGGCACTAAACTCAACAGTTGGGTCCAGACAGAGGAGGCCCATTTCTACAGTGATAAAACTTTTGTTGCAACGCACTTTAGATGGTAATCTGTCATCTTTATCACTGGACAAGTTACTACTTGAATCCCTTTTCAATTAATATTGAACTTTCTTCCAACTCTGTTTTACTTTTGTTCAGATCATATGCGGTTTAAGGTATCACATAGGGTACTCTGTTTTTGTTGGATGTCCTCAGGGATATATGACTTGGGATTTCGGAAGGGTCCTTTTAATTGGTTAAAGGTGACAATGAACCGATGGGAAGTTTTTTTCTTGATTTGGAAGTTCCTAGACGAGTAATTTAAATGTAGCATCCCATCCAGCATTCAGGTGTCACAGTGACCATATTTGGTCTGCATAATTTAAATGATTCTTTGCTTCTATACTTTGATGCACTTCATATTGTCATGCACTTTATGTTCTATTGATGACGATGAGTACTTCTAATTGTACTTCTTATTGCACAGTTAACACTCATTTGATGCCTATTTCTAGGGAAGAGATGTGCTGTAAAATCTTCACAGGATTCTGAATCCTCGTCGTTAAAGGTTGCTGCATCGGACAGGGTCCTGGTTCCTGGTGGCTTGAGCGAGGCTTCTGTTGTCTTAACAAATCATTTGGAAACTCCTAACATAGATTCAGAAGATCCCCAGGTTTGTGTATGTGCCTCCGAACACACATAAAAAACATGTATGCTTATATCCTTCTAGATTCATACACAATCTTGTTTTTTTCCTAGGTACTTGATGATATGGATAGTCAAATAGCAGATCATGTTGAGGAGATCAAGGATGAGGCTATCAATGAAGCCAGACCAAAGTCTGTTCCCCGACCTGGGGCAGGACAGAGAATATATGAAATAGACCCTCTTCTAAAAAGTCATCGTACTCATCTTGATTACCGGTAAGATACTGCTTCATCTTCTCCTTGTAGAATTAATTTATCAAGCAGATTTGAAAGCAATTTTACAATTAATTTCTTTGGAAGAATGAGTTAGGAGATTGGCCTATATCCTTGATGCTATTTATATGTGGCCAAATACAGTTATTCACATTACAAAAAAATGAGAGAGGAGATTGACAAGTATGAAGGTGGTTTGGAGGCTTTTTCCCGTGGTTACGAAAAGTTTGGTTTCACCCGCAGGTATCACTCTTTCCAGTATATTCAAATTTGATGCATGTGTTCCATCAACCAAAAAATTTGATGCCTGTGTTTTTGCTTATCTTTTAATTACATAAGAATGATAGCTTGTGTATCGCACACATCACTATTTAGTATGTACTGTGTAATGTCTATGCAATATTTTTGGATTTTTATCATTCTTTTTGGACCTAAAATCAATGATTAATTGAAAGATTAAATGGACATATACACAAATGAGGAGGTGATAATTGAAGCTTCTTGAGAACAACAAAGGAAATATTGTAGCTTCGCATACTATTTGCAATTTTGCATCATGTATATAATTTTGCTGTGCCACAAATTGTATGGCTCTTGAGTTAATTGACTAGCTTCCCACTTTATCAAGCTAGATTAAGAATCATCAGTTATAATACCCAATTCAGTTATTGCAATTTGTTACAGGTTTGAGCTCAGCATGGGTAACTTTTTAAATACCTTACCCTTTATGGCCTCCCCTTCAGATATTAGAGAAATTGAATAGTTATTATTATTCACTATCAGGCCTTGGTTGGAAAATTTTGTGGGTGTCTTCCTTTGTGAGTAGATTATATTCCATTTCAAAGTCATAGTTTCAGTTTGTTTCCACCTTTCCGCATACTTCAAATTGCCAATTTAACTTTGGGCCCCATTCCAGCTTTATAGTGGGGGTCTTATATGGTATGTATAGTCATCATTGAACTCCATACTCAGTTTTCCAGTATGTTTCTTCCTTTTAAATTTACTACAACTTAAAATATTTATTTATGTTGAAATGGGCCAAGCCACTGCTGATTAAAAAATTCAACTGGTTTTTCAGTGAAACGGGTATTACTTACAGAGAGTGGGCACCTGGAGCCAAGGTTTGTTTGCCTCAATTCTTCAGTATAGTTATGATTATTTACTCTCAGCAAGGGCTGCGTTTGGACAAAGTTCTGGGGCAAACTTAGTTCAGGTTCAGGTTAAATGACATTCCCGGGAGAGGTGGATGTTCTCTTGAATTCTGATCATATACCACTACTTGTAAGGGTGGTACATAAGTTCTTTTGACACCAGTGTTGTACCATCCTTGTAACTGCCACCTTGAAATTTTTTTATTCACAACACAGATTCTGAAAACTAATTTGAAAGCAGTTAGTGTATTTCTCTAGTTGTAAATCTTGTATAGAAAAAAGAGAGGTAAGACTACATGGCACATTAGAAATGGGTTCCAGCTATATGATAGGCGTGACATAATTTGGGTATGGTAGCGGAGGTCTACATGGTATCATGGAGAATCTAGACATTTTGTTAAAAGAATACCCTTTTATTTTAAGGTTTTCTAGTTATTCCAATTGGACGTATGATCATTATAATTTCTGTTTTTTCATCACTGTGATCGTTTTCCACCTTTTCAGTCAGCTGCTTTGATTGGAGATTTCAACAATTGGAATCCTGATACAGATATTATGACCCGGGTATGTTCCGATCTCATATTTAAAGCAGAAATTCAATTGTTTATTGCTTCTATATATTCTGACATAACATATACATTCATTGAAGTTGGTTTGCATATTTTTATCTAATTTGTTGAGTTGATCTCTCTCTCTCTCTCTCTCTCTCTCTCTCTCTCTCTCTCTCTCTCTCACTCTCTCTCTCTCTCTCTATGAACAGTCTTGCATCTTCTTTTCAATAATGATGAAGTCTTTTTATTTTACCCCCTGTTTTATTTTTTCACTGTCAATTGGATACTAGCTGAAATCTAGGATATTAGAGACAGCCAATAACTATGCATCAGTTAAAGTTGTTCATATTTTGTTCTCAACGAAGCCTTTTTGGCTGTGTCCTATATAGTGCTTTAAAGAAAAAGTATCATATGAAACTTATTTACTTTATGTTGCAGAATGAGTTTGGTGTCTGGGAGATCTTTTTGCCAAATAATGCCGATGGTTCACCATATATTCCCCATGGTTCCAGAGTGAAGGTAATTTATTTTTTCTGAAGTGTAAGTTTGACCATGCAGAATATTATTTATGCTTTCATTGATTTCGTTGATATCATCTTTTGCTTTATTTCTGAGAAAGTTCTTTTTCACTTTACACATTGATTAACTGTTTGGTTGTGAAATTAAAAATGAGAAAAAAAATAAGGTTATGCTGTTATAATAATTTTTATTGGAGAAGATGAGGGGCTTTTTTATTCAGAAAAAATTGGCAAACAATCCAAAAAGAAACAGGTTCTGCCATTGTGAATTTTCTAGCAACCATGAGAGTCAAGATATGTTTATTTTTAGTTTGGGTGAGTATTTTTTCCTTCAAGATAAATGAATATTGGCATCTTCATAGGTCAAAATTACCATTTTTGTCCAGTTCTACAATCAGCTTAAAAAACATCATATGTTGTAATGATAATAACATTGAATTTTCGTGTGGTGATAATTAGCTGCAATGTCATCAAAATATGTGAGGGTAGCAGAAGGCAACAAACTGTTTTTGAATTGAATCTCCTTTGCTCATGAAATAACTGTATAATCATGTAATTGTAGATTCGCATGGATACTCCATCTGGCATTAAAGACTCAATTCCTGCATGGATAAAGTTTTCTGTTCAGGCTCCGGGTGAAATCCCATACAATGGCATTTATTACGATCCACCAGAAGAGGTACAAGTCTTCAAACATTGTGAAAATTTATGATTCAATTAAGTGTACTGTTTGGAATATTATGGAGTTCATGTAAACAAAGGCAGCTGGAACTACGGAATTGAGCAATTTTATGTCAGTTATAATTTGAGGATAGTTTAAAAAAAAAAAAAAACTAGTCTTTTTGTTAAGTTATAATAATATTTATGTGATCGTTTTCAAAAGATTGTGAATAATCCAGTCATTGAAATAATCACTACACGGGCCTTGCAACATGCATAGTATGAAGAGTTAGTGATGCTTTCATTTACTTCTTTGCAGGAAAAGTATGTGTTTAAACATCCTCAGCCAAAGAAGCCAGAATCACTCAGAATTTATGAGGCACATGTTGGAATGAGTAGTACGGTGAGGATCCCCTCTCTTTTCTTCTGAAGTAACAAATGATTGTTCTATCTTCCATTTCCTCATATAAGGCAACATCATCCAAAAGTGCAAGAGTTTATTTCATTAATTTTTCTTCACTTCTCTAAGCATCATATGAAAATCTGTCAAGCACACAAAACATATCTTTTAACTAAATTTGTTACTTAATAATGTTGTCAAACTTCTTTTTCTGTTAAGAACTTGTTCTGCCAGTAGCCAAGTTAATCAATCAACTGTGGAGATATCGTGCCATCTTACTTTGCTTTTTCTTTTCTCCCATATTATTTTGTAGCTTGTAATTTCCTTTTGTAATCCTTACAATGCAATCATTTTCTTGTGCAGAAGCCATTAATCAATACATATGCTAATTTTAGAGATGAGGTCCTTCCTCGCATTAAAAAGCTTGGGTATAATGCTGTTCAGTTAATGGCCATTCAAGAGCATTCATATTATGGCAGCTTTGGGTAATTTCTTCTATTGAGCATAAATGCTTTATACTCTTGTTTTTTTTTTATAATGCTAATTAACTTCTCTCAGTATAAATGACTGGGACATGCAAACTATGATACAATTAGGTGTCAATTGGTGGCATGGTGGTGTTTTATTCTTCTTTTTTTAAGAATTAACTTGCAAATTTATTTTCATGGGCTGCAGGTACCATGTCACAAACTTCTTTGCACCAAGCAGTCGCTGTGGAAGTCCTGATGATCTGAAGTCTATGATCGACAGAGCTCATGAGCTAGGTTTGGTTGTTCTAATGGATATTGTTCATAGGTAATGACTAAGTTCTGCAACAAACTAGTCATGCTGGAAGCATAACTATGCAGAGCTATTGCATTTAACTATGTAGTGTTTTCTTTTGATGCTTATTGAACATGACATAGATGTTACCAAAAAGTGACATGTTTGATAAAATGTCTGCATGCATTTATGCAAGTAGTGGCTAACAACTCATGATTCAACTTTATTTGTTGCTTGCTTTGCCTCCATTTTACCTTTCTTATTGAATTTCTGCATGTTAGCCTACTTTAGATGGAAACGAATCCTCTACCACCAATGCTAAAGAAACCAATATTCATTACCCAAACTTTTCAAATGATGGTCATTGATGAAGAACATGCTCATAATTTTCACTTTGGCTCTGTGTATATACTAGTTCATGTCGTTTATCAATTATATCATTTTAACTTCTAAACTACACAAATCTGGGGTTTGATGGCAGAAGAGCTTGCATTGATATATATGGATCTATCTAATGTGATGAAACTTTCCTCTAAGATGCCATGTTAATTGATATGTCCTATGGATCTTTTCCTCTGAGCCTTTGAGCTCTATCAACTTTCTTTTTGTTTATATTCTATATTATTTTCAACTTGCTTGCATTCTAATTACTAATTGCTCATCGAAATGTATCCAGTCATGTATCAAATAATGTGTTGGATGGACTGAACATGTTTGATGGAACTGATAGTCACTACTTCCACGCTGGACCACGGGGTTATCATTGGATGTGGGATTCTCGACTCTTCAACTATGGAAGCTGGGAAGTATGTATTATCTTGCAACATTTTAAAGGATTGTCTCTAGAGATAAAATTTTCCTCAAATTAGCTTACTCGTTGGTGTAGGTACTAAGGTTTCTTCTTTCAAATGCGAGATGGTGGATGGAGGAATACAAGTTTGATGGATTCAGATTTGATGGTGTGACATCAATGATGTACACTCACCATGGGTTGCAGGTGTCTTCTCTGTGCTTGTAGTTTATATTTGATTCTCTTTCTTTCTTTACTAGCTACACTAACCTTTTTTTTATAATAATAATAATAAAAAAAAAAAAAAGGAAGTTCGTTATTTGTAATTATGATTAGACACGAGGTAGAGTCATAATACATGTCTCTTGACAGCAACTTGGCACTCAGTGGTAGTTTTTTTTTTCTTCACCGTGGCTAGGATCACCTTCTCAGTTTAATTACATGAGTATTATTTTCCTTCCGTTCTTGATATATTGTTTCCATTTTAGTTATAGATAATGACACACATTGGATGTGATGCCTTATCCTTTTCGGCCTTGCATTTTATGTTGTTTCCAATTTAAGATTATTTCTTATAAGAATGAGGAAAAAGAAAGAACTTGAATCCAACTAGAAAAGTAATTCTGAAAGTGAATGATAAACTGTGATGATAACATTCAAACAATTGGGATCATCTTAGAACGTAATATAAAACTACCCTGGAAACAACATTCTCAGTGATATCAATGCTTGTGCGTGTATGCTTTCATATGTCTGAAGATTTGTTGATTTACTAGTGTTTTAGATGTTAATTTACCTGTTGCATTATGCATATTTTTCACCATTACATTTACCATCCTATCATACTGACGGAATCATCTGACATATTTATTTATCATTTATTTTATGTAGGTAACATTTACTGGACAGTACGAGGAGTATTTCGGCTTGACAACTGACGTAGATGCTGTGGTTTATTTAATGCTGGTTAATGATCTCATTCATGGTCTTTTCCCCGAGGCTATTACCATTGGTGAAGATGTATGTTAATTATCCCACAAATGAACTTGCATTTTCTGAGATATCATTACATTATTATATGTAGATAGAGTGGTACATGGGGAAATTATATTCATTTATATGCCTGCCATACGCTTTCTTCTTTATATCAACGATGCACTTATTTACTGTGTTTAATATGCTTCTACTAGAAAATAAATTTGGTGTTTTTTCATGTATGTCATTGTACCTCATTAGGAGTCAGGGTGGTAACTCAAACTTCATATAATTGTGTTGTTGAGCGAGTCTTTTATCACAAAATATTGGAGTATAGGTGTTTGCGAGTTTAATGGTAATGGAAAAAGTATTAGTTGCTCATCAGTGCAACAGGAAGTATTGGAATAATGTGCCATTAAGCTGTTTTCATTTGGGAATGGTTTAGTTCAGGCAATGAAAATTTGTGTATTTGACTCTAGGCTCTTTAATCAGCCTCCACTTTATGACTATTGAGTCTTGACATTGGCCATTTGATCAACATTTTGTAATTTTGTTCTAAATTTCTTTCTCTACAGGTTAGTGGAATGCCAACATTCTGCATTCCTCTTCAGGATGGTGGCGTGGGATTTGATTACCGTCTGCACATGGCCGTTGCTGATAAGTGGATTGAGCTCCTCCAGTATGTCTCTCTGAAAACTCCTAATGTTATTCTGATACTTTAGTTCCTTCTTCCCTTTCTGTTTTTTCATGGTTCAGTCAAATCCAGATTATGAAGAACATACACCGTTCTTCCAAAAATGTATTGGTGTATAAAACAATGTTGTTAAAATGGAAACTCTTGTTTGTTGAGGATGATTCATGAAATTAATTTCTCCATATTGAAGAAACTAACATAAATTTTGATTGCCACATTATTCTTATGACGGGTCTACTACTTTGCATGCAATATCAAATAAATGTTTGTCACCTTTTTGGACTTGTTCTGGATCAAGTTTCTATATCCCACCGTGCAATTTAACCATGGATTGTCCAGGATCAAAATATGCATACTATTACATAAAGAAAGGATATATTAGATATTGATTTAGACTTGGTTTCTTGTTCAAGCATTGGTGATGTCAGTATGTGTTTCAGAAATTACTGTAGTTACTCTTTGTTTTTATTTCATGTAGGAAACCGGATGAAACTTGGCAGATGGGAGATATTGTTCACACTCTTACCAACAGAAGGTGGATGGAAAAGTGCATTTGTTATGCTGAAAGTCATGACCAAGCTCTAGTTGGTGACAAGACAATAGCATTCTGGTTGATGGACAAGGTTAAAAAGATTCTTATTCTTTTTGTGAATAATACTAACTATTAAGGAAATATAAGCATTATTCTATGTTCTATGGTTTTATCCTATATACTAAATTTCAGTAAATGTCTGCTGTTATAGCCTAAAACTAACTAATGTAGTAAGTGACATCATTATTGCTATTTAGTCTTCATACACACACAGGCAGACACTATAGAAGTGTTACTAGATGCTTTTGCATGTACCTTTTTAGACAAGGAAGAACTGCAGTTTAGTCTAGAATATCCTCTTGCTTCCATTTGTGTTGCCACTCACGTGATTCTTGGTCCAAAGCATCTCACACTGAAAGCGTGTGAAGTTTGAAAACACTTGATACAGTAGTTGGGTCCTCTACTTAATAGTTTAATAACTTTTTAGGTTGAAATGAAGTTTACTAGTGCACTTCTCAAATTATGGGCAACCCAGTACACGAGATTCTTACTGTTTACGAGTATATGACTATTTTTTGTTATCACTAGAACACTCTATAACACATGCATTTTAAGTTAACTATGTAATTAACTATATTATTACATCCAATTCTATTTATCAGGATATGTATGACTTCATGGCTGTGGAGAAACCATCAACACCAGTAATAGATCGTGGAATAGCTTTGCACAAAATGATTAGGCTTATTACCATGGGGTTAGGTGGAGAAGGATATTTGAATTTCATGGGGAATGAATTTGGGCATCCTGGTAAGATGGGTTGGGCCATGATGAACAACAATTTTGAGTTTTGCTATTTTTTATCATTAATGAGATGAACTGCTTTCAATTTGTTTTTGTCAAGGATTTGAGGTTATAATTCCTTTACTACTCTTTTATTCAGAGTGGATTGATTTTCCAAGAGGTCAGCAGAAACTTCCTACCGGAAAAGTCATACCAGGAAACAATTTCAGTTTTGATAAATGCCGACGCAGATTTGATCTGGTAAGTTCCTTCCATGGCTTGTGTTGCATTGCTAGTGTTGGTTATTAATTATGGATAAATACTTGAAAGAGCATGCCAGTGTTTTATAAATATGAATGCAAACCATATGCATTGTGGAGATAATTTGTAGAAATTAACTTCTTCATTTTCTTAAGTTTCCCAGTTATATTTTTCATGTGGACATTACGTTATCTTTGGTTTGTGCATTCAGGGGGATGCAAAGTTTTTACGATACCACGGATTGCAAGAATTTGATCAGGCAATGCAACATTTGGAAGAAACGTATGGTGTAAGTTTTATAAGTGCTTACAATTCTCTCACTATTCCAGCTGTCCATTTCCTTGTTCAAAGCCTAGTTTTGAAGGTTGTTTGTCCTAACCTAGAAGTTTTCTTGCAAGAAAAGAGGGGGAAAATGCTTGACAGCTTGAGCAATTTCTCCCTCTTTTTCTTGTTTTCTGGGAGTTAAATAGTAGTCAAAGTGTTTATTGTATTTATTTTTACCCTTCTTTCTGGTTCCAATAGTACATGAGATGGTGGCCTATCTGACCTGCCAATAAAATGTACTCTCCTGTTTTGGCTCTCTAGAATTTTAGATGCTACAGATTTAGTCTTCATTGTATTTTTTTGCTCCACTTAGATACACCTAATGCAGATGGCCTCTGCTCCTATTTGCTTTTTATATTCCCCTATACAACTATTGAAGAGAAACGAGAAGAAAGAGCATCTTAGATCAGTCTCACCCTCTTTGAATAAGATTCTCTGAATGGGATAAAGTTTGTGTCCTTGTTTGTTTCTTTGTGGTGTCACTGGTGAGTGTAGTTTTTGTTGTGGATACTAAATCTTATTTGACATCATCTTCTGCTCTAGCGTGGATGATTCGGACTGCAAAACCGTCTTCTCATAGCATGCTTACTTTCATATTTATGCTATTAACTGTTGGCTTTTTCATTGAAAAATAACTCAATTATTGATCATTGATGCAGTTCATGAGTTCTAAGCACCAGTATATATCACACAAAGATGAAGGTGATCGGGTAATCGTCTTTGAAAGAGGAGACCTTGTTTTTGTCTTCAATTTTCATTGGACTAACAGCTATTCAGACTTCCGAGTTGGCTGCTTAAAACCAGGAAAGTACAAGGTATAGTATGCTCTTCCTTTTTCCTGTTCACGTCTATTCATAACATTTACCTATTGGTTCAAATTTATTGAACTCGATTCAAGTACTCTTAAGCCAGAGCTGTGCTACAGACCGTTTTAATTTGGACAATGCATCGGCAATCTCATTTCAAACAAGATTGCCCCTTGCATAATCCAAAATGTTAAACATTTCGTGACAGTAGTTTGGATTTAATCCACTTTATTTCCACATCTTTTGTGTTGATAGTATATGATGGACCCATTGTTCCAGAACTGATGGGTTTGGTATCAGATTCTTTTAACTTTTTCGTAAACCATTCAACTTCTCTGACCAGTAATAGTATAACTCGAAAGGTAACTTGTAGAGAATATGTGCCAGATTTCGATACTCTGCATACATTTTCATTGTAATACATGGTGTCATGCCGGTAAAAGATAATGCAGTTAACATGAACAATGATCTGCATCCTTCAGCCTCCCGACCCCTCTGCTGTACAACGCTTTTATCCGTAATACAAATATAAATCGTCATGTTTCCATTTCAGATTGTCTTGGATTCAGATGACCAATTGTTCGGAGGCTTTAAAAGAATCGATCACAACGCCGAGTACTTCACCCGAGTAAGAAAGTTCTTTCCCCTCCATTCCTAGAAATGTACCTCAATCAAAAACCCTACTAAATGCAAGTGACTTCCATTTTTTTCTGCAGGATGGATGGTTCGATGACCGGCCTAATTCCTTCCTAGTATATGCACCTTGTAGAACAGCAGTGGTTTATGCTCCAGTACAAGACTGAAACTATTCTATACTACTCAGGTCTCAGCCCTCTTAGAATCACAACACAATAATAATATTATCCGATTCACCACTCTGAAATGTTCGAGACGAATAAGGTGAAGGAAAATCTGCCCAGAAACCCAATATTCATGCGGGGCTCAAGGAGACCAATTATATTATTTTTGTAAAGTTCAAGGTTCATTTTATTGAGGATATTACCAAAGACAATTTCCATTGTATAGTACGCTGTAGTGTTAATTTATGTCTAGTCTCTGATACTCTATTTGCAGTGCTGCTCATGGAAAATTTCAAAATACCATTTTGTGGAATCGTTCCTCTAAATTATATTCAATTGCTTATTAAGAAAATTATCCCAATGATGCACACATCATAATACATTGTTCAGCATGAAAACATAGTCATTAAATATTCTAGGTACTAACATAGCTGGTGTCCGAGGCTGAACCGCGAGGCAACTGATGTAGGACACTGGTCGGGGAGGTCGTGGAGGATGATCTCAAGGCCTCAGCTAGCGGCCCTCCCATGGAACCGACATGGCTCGAGGTCCATCCCGAGCCCCAGTTCACTTGTGCTTGCTGCTCACCTTCAGCATTGCCATTTCTGGACCCTGGCTCGTCTCCAATGCCAGTGGACAGTTTCAAAGATATGTCTGAGGAAGAGTTTAGATTTACAGTAGTGGAGCTCATGGGGCTGCCATTGCTTCCATCACCGTCGGTTGTTCGCGGCCAGTCATCGAAGAAATGCCTCAGGACGTGCCCGTCGGACCTGCCGTCCCCGGAGACTTCACTGTGGGTGCCAAAGAGGGCTTTGTTTTCATGTTTTGAACGTGAGGAACTGTTTGGTGGGACACGAAAATTGAGTTAAAAAGCCAATAAATATTAAGCCAACAATAAGATAGTTAGGTGGTACATAGATTGAGGAACATTAGCAAAAGCAATAAAAGCATCATTGGTGATGGGTTCTCAAAAGAAAATTAAAGCTGTGGTTGGGGTCGGTTTGTGTAGAATCTATAGTTCTCTTAAAGATTTCACACACGTTTGTCCATATTAGGCTGAGAATTAAGGTCATTAGTTGTTATACTACACGAATTTAAGTAGATTTCAAAAATATCTTAATCTAGTTGATGTCAACTAACACATTGTGTTTAGACAAACTCGTGTTTTTCAATATTATGTAAAAATATTACTCCCAAGTTAGATGGGTCAAATATATTGGATAGTGTGGTTCAATACTAATACATACTTAAACGTGTCGGATATATAGAGTCGTATAATTTTGAACTAAATTACTTAAACTTGTTTGTTATGTTATTCAACCCGTCCAATAATTGTGTAACGGGTTCAGATTAGCTTGTTTAACATAATAATACTAAACCCGTGCACAAAATATCATCCCAAATCTAGACCTTATTGGGGGTTTAGGGTCCTACTCATTATATTATCTTAATTATTGAAACCATTGAAATGAATGGAACAAATAAACAAATGAAGAAATGTCCCACAAAATCTGAAAATATAATTATCTACATAATCAATCAAGAACTCACGAAAAATCAAAAGCTTGAAAGAAACTAGTGTTTGTTAGTTGTTACCTTTGGCTGAGGTTGAGAAGATCAACTGAAGGTGATGGCCCGGAAAGGTCAAAATGGTCAACGCCGGACCCTGCCGTCAGAGGCGGCGCAGCCGCGGGATTGGCGGGTTTTGGGGGCACCCGA
>JAYMTF010002533.1:0-17875 GCA_036897485.1 Pelargonium nanum | reverse complement strand
CCGCCCCGACCCCCCTCGCCGCCGCCGCCGCCAAAACCCTCTCGCGCCTCATCAAGGCCGACCTCCTCGCCGCCCTGAAGGAGCTTCTCCGGCAAGACCAGTGCGACATCGCGCTCCTCGTCTTCTCCGCCGTCCGATCGGAGTACAAGCCGGAGCTCTCCGTCTACGCCGACGTCGTTTTGGCGCTGGGGAGGAACGGGATGGGAGACGATATCGACCGTCTGATCTGCGATCTGGAAAACGAAGGGCCGTTGGATGTTGAGGATAGTAGAGGATTGCCGAGGCTTTTGAGGGCTGTGATTGGAGCGGAGAGGAGGGAATCGACGGTGAGGATTTATGGGATGATGAAGAGGAGTGGGTGGGGCCCGAAAACGACGGCGTATGATTATGTGGTGAAGGTGTTGAGGAATGGGTTCAAGAGGTTGGGGGAGGAGGAATTGGCTGAGGAGGTTCGTAGTGGAATTAGTTCCAACTCTAGGGGCAATTTTGAGAAAGTAGAAGTTTGATTTTTTTGTTTTTGATTTTTTTTTGTTGTAAACAAAAAAATGTTAATTAATTTATCATAGATGCTTACTTTGTAGATTATACAATATTTGGATATAGCAACCATCGTTGGGGCAAGTGGCTTAAGATACTTGTTTCTATTGAGACCTCAGATTTAAACCTTGGTCGGTACGCTTGCTGATAAAAAAAAGTCAATATTTGGAATTTTGTGTGTATTGGTTTGAGGGAATGAATCACTATTTTTTGTATTTTGAGAAGCTAGTTTTGTGTGTTTATGAATATAATCCCTCTTCTTTTGATAGAATGAAAACTCAACATTTGATCGAATGCATCATTATTTTAGACCACGGATCATGTTGTTTCACTTGAAGAGTGATATCGATGTGTCTACTTAAGAAAAAGAGATTGACGATCTGATGTAAGTGGAAGTGGGTCGAAAGTTCAGTGTGATGAGGAAAACGAGTTTAGTGGGTTGTAGAGGAAAACTCGAGACCTTATTGAGACGTAGAGGTCTTTCCTCTACAAGTGACAGAGGCACTAGTTCATAGTCTAGCCCAAACAATTATTTTTCAAATGCAAACGAATTTATTCATTTGTTATATATTTTCGATTTGATATATTTGTCTACCTAATCAATGACACTATCTTTTTTAAGATATACTAAAAGTTTAAACCCAACTATTCTATTTTTTGTTTTTTAAAAAAAAACTATTTTTTGAGGAGAATTTTTGCTTGATCCAAAAATGTATAAGAAGTGAAATGACCTTATTGACCTTAAGATCTTACTCACCTAACAATTTCAGCAGCCAATAAATAACGGCCAATTTAATTAATTTATATTTTCTTTAAAATATAATAATATACTCCTTTTTACTGTGTCTTCTTGGCCACCGCACAGCGTCCACAACTGTTCATCAGAATTTGCAGTGCAAAGATCGATCGGTTCCAGAAAAAGAAAACGTTTCTTTCCCAAAACCCATAACCAATCATGGATAATGAAACCCTAGCCGCCCCTTCTTCTTCTTCAATCTCGTCGTCTTCGTCTCCGCCGCCGGAACATGCTTGGACTGAGGCTCACCGGAGCTTGCACCGGAGCTGGCAATCGTTGGCTCATTCTCAGCAGGTATTGCTTACCCATTACGATGATCTCTGATTTCCTTTTTTTTTGTTGCCTCTTTTTGATTTGCTTCCAGTTCGGAGCTTAGGGTTTTGGGTTTGCTTCAATTGTTTGAGAATTTGGATTGTTAGTAGCTTCTTGAAGATCCGATGGAACTAATTTATGTGATTGTGATTTTGTTACTAGTTTATGGATTTGGTGTGTAGAAACTTCATTTTAGTGGGTTCTGATAAATGGGTAGTTTTTATTTTCTGAGCATTTTCTTAGCACCCAAACACTGAATGTATTTGAATCAATGGGTTTTGATGAATGGGTAGTTTTTATTTTCTGAACATTTTCTCAGCATCCAAACACTGAATGTATTTAAATTGATGAGTTCTGATGAATGGTCAGTTTTCATTTTCTGAACATTTTCTTAGCACCCAAACACCGAATGTATTTGAATTTAACTCAATTGGCGAATGCTTGTTTAGCTAGGAATGTATATCAGTGATCCGTTAAATATGTGCATAATCTTTCGTTTTGTTTTTGGGTGGAATTTCTGCTAGTCGACCATTCCGGTTTCTATATCAAGAGTTAATCAGTTTGATGCTGGGAGATTGGACATTGAAATGTCTGCCATGTTGAAAGAGCAGTTGGTTAAGGTCTTCTCTTTGATGAAGGTATCTTAAATGGCTTGTTGTGGTAGTAATTTATCAAGTTAATTAAATGTATCAATGCCAGCATTTGATCTTTTGTCTTACTTCTCTTTATTGGGCTTAGCCAGGAATGTTATTTCAATATGAACCAGAACTAGATGCTTTCCTCGAGTTTCTCATTTGGCGGTTTTCAATTTGGGTAGATAAGCCAACTCCGGGAATCGCTCTCATGAATTTGAGGTATCGAGATGAACGTGCGGTTGGAAGAATTGGAAAAGGTGAGAATTTGGACATTGTTGCTTATGTTGTGCCTGATAGTTAAAGACTTATAGTCTATGACTTTAATCTTGTGATGATACGTTTTGATCAATGGTTTGAATGTATAATGATCAACAGTTGTAGCCATTCTTATTGAAAACCTATTTTGTTTATTCTGTTTTAGTACTTACTATTGATATATGCTAATTTAGAAGGCTAGTTCAACTTAGATAAAATTTGTCATTAGTGTTGCTATTTGCCTTATGGTAGAATCCTTTTGATTTATACCTAAGCATGTGATGAGCTGTCATAGAAATTAAGTACATTCCTTTGCCACAATGCTTTCATATAGATTACTAAGTCTTTGAGATAGCTCGTATCACTGGTGCTCCTAATTCTTGGCTAGATTTCAACTTTGGGGCAATGGTTGTGTGGTTTGAAAATTGTATCTTCTACATTTTTGAAATTAAGCTACAGAACATTCTTGTCAAACTTCATTGTGAACTACAAGATGGAAAATGGTTTTGCTTTGGTGAACGTAACACGATGACCACCGACCAGAATGTTTTCACGTGTTGTGTTGCTTATTGGGCAAAGCACTACCTATCTCCCAATCACATTTTCTTCTTTTTTCCTACTCAGCCTTGCCTTTTTCTCATTTCTGCATATAAAACTTTTGGAGTCTTAGATTTGTGTCATCTTTCTGTATAGTTAGAACTGGCTTGGAAGGACCTGGACTCACTATGGCTCAGAAGATTTGGTATTGTGTTGCTGCTGTCGGTGGTCAGTATATCTGGGCTCGTTTACAATCATTCTCTGCTTTTCGTAGATGGGGTGATTCTGAGCAGGTATTGCACTCACTATTTGCCATCTCCTCTCTCTCTCTCTCTCTTCTGGGGATTGGGTTTTGGGGGAGTTCTATTCCATATTCATATGCTTTTGTGTACTCTTCAGAGGTCATTGATTCGCTGGGCATGGATTTTGACACAACGCATTGAGGGATTATATAAAGCTGCCTCATTTAGCAACCTGCTCATATTTCTTTACACTGGAAGGCATGTTTTTCAACACTACAATGTTTTACTCAAGTGCTTGAGTGATAGAGAATCAGTGAGAAAAATGTCAATTTGGTGTCTATTTGTAATTTTATTTGATTAAAATTTCCTCCGATTCATGCTAAACTTGCGGCATTGAACTTTTTATTTATTTTGCTTCTCATGCAGGTATAGGAATCTCATTGAGTGGGCTTTAAGAGCGAGGCTTGTCTATGAGAACCCTAACATGAACCGTGCTGTCAGCTTTGAGTACATGAACCGCCAATTAGTTTGGAATGAATTCTCGGTAATTGTCCTTTGATTAGTGCCTGTGAAAGATATTATCATTCACATTTCTTATAGTTTGGATCCTAAGAATTTAAGATAGAAAGAACCTGATCAAAAAGAAAGAAGTATTCAAATGTTTCGAAGTTTAAACAATATATAGGTAGGATATATATACTATACATATATACTTACACATCTACGATGGTGATGAAGAAAATATCATTTAATTGAATTTTCTAGCCATAAATTTGCGGGACTTATTTCATGTATGCAACCGTGGTTGCATTTTTATGTCTTCGTTAGTCCACTGAACATCATTGTTCTAATCCTCTAAACCATAACGTTCTGTTACTGCAGGAGATGTTGTTGCTGCTGCTTCCGCTTCTCAACTCATCTTCAGTTAAGAATATCCTTCGCCCGTTCTCAAAGGATAAATATTCAAACTCCGCAGAGAATGAAGCCTCGTGCCCTATTTGCCAGGCGAATCCGACCACTCCCTATCTTGCTTTACCTTGTCAACATAGGTATTACAATTATTGCATCTTGGCTTGCTTCTCTTCACTTCAATACTACTTAATAGAGTTGGCAATTCGGAATTTGAAACTGCGGGCATCTTGAACCCAACCCGCATTTTTTGTGGGTTTCGGTAGCATAACCTATAGATGGCTATTCCGACTTCAGATCGGTTTTAAGTCGGATTGGATTTCGGATGTCCGCGGTTCGGATCCAAATTGTCATCTTTAGCATAAACTAGTCCCTATCAATCTATGGGTCGGGCAAACCCAACATGTGGCCTGCAACCTACCCGCACCTCTTGCGTGGCAGGTTCGGTTAGGCATCTTCAACCTAAACAAACCCAAAACCCGAATTGCCAACTCTACTACTGAACTTTTCAAGTCCCTAATTGTTGCTAAGAAAGTTCAAATCCGTATGGTATTTGCAGGTACTGTTACTACTGTCTTCGGACACGGTGCGCAGCTGCCACGTCGTTTCGGTGTTCCCGATGCAACGAGCCGGTTACTGCCATGCAGCGGTGGCATACTGGGGCAGTCAACGATTAGGGTTCGAAACAGTGATTATCCTAGGAAGATGGCTTAAGTAGTAAAGCTGCTAGATATGAAACAAGAGCCATATATGCATTGTTGATTTTGCAGTGCCATAGCTCTATTTGATTATTTAGATAGATTTTAAGAGGTTACTGTATCAAGTGTCATGTCTGTATACATGTGTATTATACTGTTGATGTAATTTGAGAAAGAAAATTAATCATCATTAGCTTGTTTTTGGTTTTGCACTTTACTGACTCAGAAAATTAATGGTACTGTTTCATATTTTAACAAAATAAAATGACTTAGATCCACCAAGAAAATGAATGGATCTATCGGATGTTCCGCTCCTACAAATTTACTGTTGTGGGTACGAATAAAAATAAAATGTCAAAATGGACTTATTTGACTGAAGTCAACAAAATATTGGCTTAAATTCTTTAATCTCATACAATATTTGTATCTATGATAAAATCTGCTACATAAAAATCTCTGCAATACAGGCTAACAATAAAATTGTTGTATAAATTTCATGCAATAGATGACACAAGAATCAGACTGTTCTTGTAAATATTTCATCCTCATATTATTACAGGGACTTACTTGTACACATAAGTGCCTTTTTCTTGTAGGAAATAAAAGTATTTACAGAGTTACTACAAAGCTGTCTGATCCGGTGGCAGCGGAACACACTGCCATCCCGCGATATGTTGAAGAACCTGCTTGAGAGAATCCGAAGGAGGTTCTACAGTCCAAGTTGGGTAGTATTCGCTTGGATGAAACACGCTATGTCCACTTGACACCATCAAACCTGGATTAGTTCCGGTTATGAATAAGTCCCCTTCAGACTTTATGCAGCCAGTTCCTGCCTCCTCCCTGTCAGGCGCCTATAGAAACAAAATGTCACGAAACCACATAAATCTCAGTTGCATAACTTATGTCAGCTTGTGTGTTGGAGTATTTTGTCATGTGAAGATTCATTTGTATCCAACACTAAATCAATTACTTATTACAATGCATTAAAATGAGTGAACTAATGCTAAGAAAATACAAAACCCGATTTTCAACGTCCATTATCTTGTGGAAGGGTTGCATGTGATAGACAAATCCATATTTTATAACTGTAAAACGTTCAGAATCATATCATAGGTTCCAGAGGTCACAATCATTGAGTATCTAAGCGGCATCTGACGGGCAGCACAATAAGGAAACAGTTTCCACATATTCCCCTCCATCCCAAAATGAGTGTCACTTTCCCGTATTAGTAAAAGTTAAGGATAAGTTATTTCGAGCTGCACTTTCTCCCTTATACCCCTTGTGCTCTTGTTGTAACAAACTCAAGAGATCCACACTAAGTTGTCTTACGGATATTGTTGGTAATTCATGCATAAATAAGTAACTGAAAAGAGAAGTAGGCTGTGGGCACTCATTTTGGGACAATTTTTTTTTAAGATGCATTAAGCTAATTCTTCTAGCTAATTGCTTCGGTATACTTCTAACCAAATACTAGTTAAAGAAGTAAATATCTTACAAGACAAGTACAAGGTACGGAATATAAAGAAAATAAGAGATTGACTTACCTTCTCTGTAAGATACTTGAAGGCCACCTTCTTCTGTCCCGCTTCATATATATTGCATTGGGAGTATATCTGAGACCAAAATGTAAACAGCAAATATATTAAACTATATACTGTAAAGTAGGCTATACCCTTTGAAACTTAAAATTATTGGAACTACAAAAGTACTGCAAATGTTAAGAGAATAATCGGTTTTACCTGTGCTTCTACACTGGCGCAAATAGCATAAATGCCCCAGTTTCGGGTGTAATTATTGTACAAGTGTACTTTAGCATATCTTACGCGAGGATGCCGCTGTCGAGTCCCGTCAAAAAAACAATGATGAATGGTCACCCGAATACACCTATCACCAACGTGAGAGGGGTCTGCTCCAATTAGCATCGTCTTGTCATGCTGGGAAAAGTGACACCTGAATCATCAAAGCATAAGTTACAATTTGCGGGCAAGTAAGCAGTACAAAATTTCCTAAGTTAAAGGATCTCCTCACCTAGAAACAGTAATATCCGTGCTTTCTCGAGTGATATCTATCAGTCCATCATCATAATTACGAAGGCTGCAACGGTCTATCCAAATGTGCTTCGAATGGGGTTTTATCTGGATGCCGTCCACATCGAGTCCTGTACCACCTTCGAACTCTAGATTGCAAACAATTATGTGTTCACATTCCTTAAGCCTCAGACCCTTTCCCGTGAGCTTTATCCTTTGTCCCCGGCCATCAATAGTCTTATAAGATGACACACTCAAGTAAGATGATAGATGAATGGTCCCGGATACTTGAAAGATAATCCAAAGTGGTTCTTTCTTACGACAACCATCCCTAAGTGATCCTGGCCCATCATCTACATTGCATAAAATAATGAAACAAAAACACAAACCTTAATTAAGCACCTATACAGCTCGACATGGAAGATTCAGCAACCTACTCGTACTACCAAAACAAAATTACAGATTTGGTGCCAAATTAGATAACAAAATCAGTTGCCTACACCCAACAAAAGGCTAGAATTGGCAATTCGAGTTAAGGGTTAAATATGTGCTATACGGGCCAACACAAACACAACATGTTAAATAATCAAGTTGGTGTGTCATGTTCGTGTTGGCTTTGCCTCAAACGAGAAATGAGGTGTGAGTTACACTTGATGCTTCTTCCGCTCTCTTATCTAAAAGCAATAGATTCGGACTATGTGTGTAGGGTTGTGAGTGAGAAATAGAAGAAGAGGTGAAAACAAAATAGAGAGGAATGACAAATAAGAGAAAAGATTTAAGTAATTAACTTATGTTATAGTTCATTAGTATTCAATTACTATTTCAACATTGCTCATGCCAGCTCTAACAAAAACCCATCAATTTTCAACCCACCCACAGTTTCAACTCAAAAAAAGCAATATACTTTATATGATTTAGGCATTTAGATTGTTCCTTCTTCAATCTTTTTCTCCTCGCACTCCAAGAATCTCCTCCTAATGAGCAACCAAAAATCAAACCCTAACTTGCAGAATACATCACCAAATTGAAAACACTTTGCTGTTCAATTACAAGCACGACACATCAACTCAACAATTGCTTCACAAATTTATAACTAAAGCAACAAATTCACATTTTACAAATAAATAAATAAAGTTAATTAAGCTGAAAAATACCAAATCAGAGAAACCTCTGACCTCACACAAATCACAAAAAACCCTAGAAATTTTGAATAGAAACAGAAATAAGAAAATTTCAGTTACCGGCCAAAGTGGTGACACGATAGAGAGCACCGTGGAGGCCGCCGACGGCGAAGCGACCGAAGCCCTCGGCTTGGCCGGCCAGTGATCGCAAGGTGGAGTCGACGTGAGCGTACGGAAGCGACGCCGTTTTCGTGTTGCTCTGAGTTTGGGTTTGAGTGGGCGGTGGAGGATAGTGGTAAGCGCCAGAGGATCCGCCGGGAGGCGGAGTGGGCGTTATAGTAGGAAATTGACCGTTAATGCTGTTACGGTCGGGATTGCGGTGGCGGTGGTGGTGGTGGTGGCCATTGGAGTTGCCCATTTTCCGATTGATCGGAGACAGACGATTATATATATAGAGAGAGAGAGTTTTCAGTAGCCGTAACGTTGTGTGATGTAATTGCCGACATGTTTTAGCTTTGGAACAAAAATGTCTTTCTATAAACAAAACAAAACAAAAAATACTAGGATTTTCTTTTTTATTCCAATAAAAATTAAAGAGAAATTAGTAAAGATGATATGTTTACTTCAAGCATATTAATTAAATCGTTATAAGAATATTATTAACAATTTATGCATAATTCTTATTATTATAACATAGAGAACCGATTTAACGACAAAGAGTTGTGCCTTTTTGTACCGTTATAGATACAACCACAAATCTTCATTCAAGGTACGAGACGCGTATATTTTGCTAAATTACAATTTCTCTCCGGAATTTGTATTCAAATTATTTGACTCGTCATAAGTGGGTCACGAGTAATATCATATTGTGTGGTTATTTGTGCAAGTACTCCTAGAGAGATTTTGACCAAAAGAACAAAGTAGTTTGATCTCGTGCAACAACAAAGTCAACAAATTATATATGTGTCTAGTACAGAAGTAAAGCAACTCAACTTAAAATATTGTGCATGAAAATAGAAGAAAAATATATAGTATAATACTTACTAATTTATAAAATTTAATCAAAATAGAAAGTAAAACACTTATTGATGAGTACGTATGGTCGGTAAGCATTTTTACTTCACATTCAAATATTTAATGCAAATATTGACGAGTATTTTCTTAATTACAAATGTATTTATGCAAATATTGATGTTTTTATTGGTATCGTAAGAATGGTTGGAATTTTGCTATTGTTCAATAAAGAACATGAATTCAAATTTTACAAATTAGGAAAGTAAATTACTATTTCTATTTCTCAACTAAATCTCTAAAAACCAAAACAAAATTGGAAACTTTTCTCTCCTCTCGGACGTGCTGACGTGGCAAAATAGTAACATATTGTCCAACGGTAAAAACCAGTTACGGTGGTCCCGGGAAGTCAACAACGGTCGCTCCAGCGCCGAAATGAAACCAATTTTCACAAACAAAACCACCGCATCGCCGCCGTGATCCGCCGTTGGTTTCGCCTACCGCTTCCACACATTCATAGCAATTTGAAAATTAATTAGAACAAAAATTAATTACTGTATTGTAGAGTGCATATTCAGATTCGAAAACGTGGATTCGTTAATCATAATGCTCGTCTTTTCAACATATGGAAGGTAATTTCTCAATTCCGATTCGATTCGATTCTTTTTTTTTTTTTTGATATGTTATGTTATGGTCCGTTTGGTTACTGAGAAAGCGCTGGAAAATTGTAGGAAATAGGAATCACAATGTTTGTTTGAATTTTGATCAATTAGGTGTGTTTTGCTTGTTTTTTCTAATTTCAATATGCTATGCTGTGTTTGGCTACTGAGAAAGCGCTGGAAAATCATAGAACTCACAATGAGTGCTTGAATTTTGATGAATTATGTGTGTTTTGTTTGTCTGTTTGTTTGTTTTTCTAATTTCAATTTGCTATGGCCTGTTTGGCTAGCGATAAAGCGCGGGAAAATTATAGAAATCACAATGAGTTTATGAATTTTGTTTGTTTGTTTCTTCTTATCTAATTTCGATATGCTATGCTCGTTTGGCTGCTGAGAAAGCGCTTAGAAAATCATAGAATTCACGACGAGTATTTGGATTTTGATCAATTACGTGATTTTTTCCTAATATATATATATATGTTATAATCCGTTTGGTTACTGAGAAAGCGTAGGAAAATCATAGAAATGACAATGAGTATTTGAATTTTGATCATTATGTATTTTGCTTGTTTTAATATAAATATGTTCTGGTCCGTTTGGTCACTGAAAAGCGCCGGAAAATCATAGGCATCACCATGAGAATTTGAATTTGGATAAATTCTGTGTGCGTGTTTTCTAAACCCTAATTAGTCTCAATTTTCTCGGCAACCAAACAGAAGAGATCGATCTAGAGAAAGGTCTAAACGTACCTCGTACTCCGAGTTTCATCAACCAGATCCCTGGTTCTCCGAAGACGCCGTCGTCTCCTCTGCTCCCGCCAAGCTCCGCCAAGTCTCTGCTCGTCTCCAATTCCAGCAACTCGCTGGTTCTGTCCAATACCAATAATCGGATCGATCAGCCTGCGAAGAAGCTCTACGTCAAGCAGGTCATCGGCAAGCACAATGACACCGAGCTCCACTTGGCTGCGCAGCGAGGCGATCTCGCCGTCGTGCGGCGTCTTCTCGGAGAAATCGATTCTCAGATCGCGGCGACGCGAAATGATGCACATTATGATGCTGAGGTTGAGAAAATTAGGTCTGCAATTGTGGATGAGGTCAATGATTTGGGAGAGACGCCGCTGTTCATTGCTGCGGATAGAGGCCATCTTGATGTGGTGAGGGAGCTTTTGCGGTATGCAACTAAGGATGGCATTACAGCCAAGAACCGATCCGGCTACGATCCGCTGCATATTGCTGCTGTTAAAGGTCATGAAGGTACTGATCTGAATCTGATCCAAACTGGCTTTATTTTTGCCTCTTTTTTTTGCAGTTTCTGTCACATTGTTCACATAGAATTGTGTTGTGCTCAATAGCATGTTAGTGAGTAAACTGCAATTTGCTTGTATCTGTTGCTTAGGATCTTCTTGTTCCTGTTGTTGATATGCGAAACTTGACCAATCATAGCTTCATTGACTTTGGATAGTTTTGTATAGCGATGTTGTTGCTCCTCTGATAATGCTTGAGAGGAGCAAGAATCACTGTAATTCTTGAGGAATGTTTTTGAAGTATACTAATTTGAGTGGAAGTTCAGTTAGCCTTGGCGATGAATCAAATGGGCTAATGCTTGGCAAGTTTCATGACCTAAAAACTCTGTAGTGATTAGAGATTCTTGTTGAGGAATGTGTTTGAAGTATAGTGTTTTGAGTGGAAGTTTAATTGTGTATGTGATGGAACTTTGGTTGTGGCCATGAATTAAATTGATCTAAACCAGCAGCCAGTGCACAAGAAAGAACTTGGCAAGTTTCATGACCTAAAAGACTCTATAGTAGTTGAAGATTTTTTGGTTCACAAATGCTATTTTACAACTTGGTAATAGTTAATCATGTTTAGCTTTAAGAAGTGTTTGATTCACTTGGACTTTTTTTGTTTGTTTCTCTATTACTTTTTTACTATCAGCATTGTTTCCCTATTACCGTTTCCAAGTTTGTTGATTTTACTACTGGCATGTTTTTTTCCGTTGTGTTCTTGATGTTGAATGTGTGGAGTCTGATGTGTTGCCCTGCTGAATTATTGACCGCATCGCTGGCAGGAGTCCAAGGGCACAATGCCTTAGCATGAATGTAGGTCACGTTGACCGAACTGTGTAAATCCAAAGTTTATTTTGTGTTTCATTTTCTTGTTCTTGTTTGCTCGGATTTGCTAATGTGAATCATACCCTAACACGGCAACAGTGAAGTAGAAAGTATAATGTATAAATCTGTGCTACTGCAGTTCCATAACTACCTTTTGCAGCCATTGTTCAGGTGCTGTTGGAGCATGACCCAGAGCTAAGCAGGACATTTGGCCAATCAAATGCAACCCCTCTCATATCTGCAGCTACTAGAGGCCATACAGCAGTAGTTTATGAATTGCTTTCAAAAGATCCGGGTTTGATGGAACTGGTGAGATCCAATGGAAAGAATGCATTACACTTTGCTGCTCGCCAAGGTCATGTAGACATTGTAAAAGTTTTGCTCACGAAGGATCCACAATTGGCTCGAAGAACAGACAAGAAAGGCCAGACTGCATTGCATATGGCTGTAAAGGGGGTTAGCAGTGAAGTTGTGAAGTTGCTTCTTCAAGCAGATGCAGCTATTGTCATGCTTCCCGACAGATTTGGCAACACGGCATTGCATATTGCGACTAGGAAGAAGCGGACAGAGGTAACTGATTTCTTCTTTTTGAGTACCTAGAATTTATAAGGTTATATGAACACACACACATACAAAGATCATAGTTGTGGTATATATGTGCCCTTAAATGTGCACTGGTAACTGAGCTTTCTATTGAGAGTCAAGTTGGCACTGATTGTAGCAGCTCATCCTCAACATGAGCTCAACTCAGGCTTGGGATGACCCTAATAGAGGGTGTGTTTGGATTGGCTTATAATTTGGTCAGATAAACAGATAATATTTTAAGTAAAATGTCTGGTAACTGAGTATAATCTACTTGTTATAAGCAGAAAAAAATTGAGAAGATGGTTTGGCCCTTGTCCTTTTAATTTTCAAGTCAAATAATTATAAGCATTTTTATTCAAATAGTTAACTGTTTATTTTAGAATTGGAACATAATCTCTAAAGTAGTGTTTGGATTAGAATTATCGTTCATGAATGGGAATTAGATTCCAATTCATAATATTTCTGTTAAGACTTTTTAGTCATGAGAATGTCTTTCTTGATTTTCATTCCCATTCCAGAAATTTTAATCCAAATGCTATCTTAAGAGTGTTTATTATTTATAGTTTCTAGTTTCTATCTAATCTATTCTATTTTTGAGAATCTAATCCAAAAACTCTCTAACTGGAAATGGGAATAGCTTCTGATGATTAAACTGCCTACTTTTGCATGTCATTGAATGGGAATGGGTTTCAAGAATGGGAATGCAATTCTCCATATTTATGACGGAAAAGTCATTATTCAAACATATTCCCATTCCCGTTATTGATTCTCATTCCTGAACAAAAACTCAAAACATGTTGGAAATTACACATTTTAAGTAGATTCTCATAATTTCCAACATGTTTTAAGTAGATTCTCATGAGCTTACAAAAATGTACACATTTTGTTTTCTGCAGATAGTGAATGTGCTGTTGCATCTCCGAGACACTAATGTGAATGTACTAACAAGAGATCACAAAACAGCCCTGGACATAGTTGAGGGACTGCCCACATCTGAAGAGATCTTGGAGCTAAAAGAGTGCTTGACCAATTATGGAGCTCTCAGAGCAAACGAACTGAACCAGCCAAAAGACGAGCTCAGGAGAACCGTGAAAGAGCTCAGGAGAGACTTCCACAGCCAGCTGGAGCAAACTCGCAGAACGAACAAGAATGTGAATGGGATCGCCATGGAGCTCCGGAGGCTCCACAGCGAAGGAATCAACAATGCCACCAATTCAGTGACAGTAGTAGCAGTCCTCTTTGCAACAGTGGCGTTCGCTGCCATTTTCACTGTCCCGGGGGGAGGCAACGAGGATGGAGTATCCGTGGTGGCAGACCGGACACCATTCAAGATCTTCTTCATCTTCAACGCCATCGCGCTCTTCACTTCCCTAGCCGTTGTCGTGGTGCAAATCACACTCGTTAGGGGGGAGACCAAAACCGAAAGGCGGGTCATTGAGGTGATCAACAAGCTCATGTGGTTGGCCGCGGTGTGCACAACTGTTGCATTCATTGCTTCCTCTTATATCGTGGTTGGCAAGCGCCACAGGTGGGCTGCGATTCTTGTGACGGTTGTGGGGACAGTGACAATGGCAGGAGTTATTGGCACAATGACGTATTGTGTGTTGAAGTACAAAAGGATCCGGAAACGGAGGAAGAAGGCGAGGCAGAGATATATGAAGAACTTGACGAACTCAATGCGACACTCGGATTCTGAGTCTGTTGGAGTGAACCACCCAATGTATGCCATTTGAGGTTGCAGGAAATGTGGTAAGGAAAAGATCTGGTAAGTGACTTTTTATGCAATTTTGATTGTTTGCTTGAAAATGGGTTTGCAGTAAGAACTTGTGTTGGTGAGTCTAAACCTTATATAGGCATTACCATATGGTTGTTGTATACTTGTATAGCTTGATACACATTTGAAACCTATTTATGTGCAATTACAGGTGACACCCAGTTGCTTTTGTAGGATAGTTTAGAGGTGAAAATTTGAGTTCGGGTTGAAAATGTTTGACTTGAACCTCTTGTTAAGGGCCTATCAGAGCTGACAATTCAGGTTGAAAATTTCTGTCTTGAACATCTTGTTAAGGATAGATTAGAGCTAACAATTAGATTCAGGTTTAAAAACGTCTAACTGGAATGCGACCCGCAAGAGTTGCATGTCAAGTTATGGGTTTTACATGCAAAACGTATAGGATTTCCCGACCCAACCCAATTAGAGCTTGTTTAGGGTACATTAGAGCTGACAATCTGAGTTCAGGTTGAAAATATCTGACCGAAACCCCTTGTTAAGGTTAGATTAGAGTTGGTCAAAAGTGACATGTATACTTAGCAATTTGGGTTCCAAAACGAGTCATTATTGCAATTTTTTTGTTGGTTACATATATTTCCTACTATATGACACATTAGTATATAATTGATGAAAAATAACTCGATAAAAATACATGCATTTTTTCAACGACCTGTCTAAACTTGCACCCGCACTATCACGTACTATGATATGCCCTAATTTCGTATCGCTTACACTCACATTCATCAAATTGATCAGCTTAAAAGAAAAGGTTGTCTAGGTTGAAAGATTGAGATCTAACTCCAAGTCAATTGGGTGAAGACAAGATATTAGAAAAAACTAATAAAAATAAGAAAGAGACAAAAGATGGGCAGATTTGGTAGTTAAACATAAAGATTAAGCAATCTAAACCTAGTCATCATGAAATAGATAAGACATTGTTTTAGCATAATTCAGATTTAAGAACCCACTAATTCATAATGTTTATATTTTTCAAGACGTGAACATGATCAGAGATTCGTGCGGCTACCATGTGTACTTTTATTTTAAAAATTATATAACAGAATATATTTATGATCATATAATAGATTAAATGTTACGTTATGATAAAATTATTTATCCGTGATTGAAGCATCACATATTTCTTTTGAGATTGTGAGTTCGGATCTCTTAAATACAAGTACTGATATTAAAATTTCAGATAATCGCAACTATTTATATAATGAGATTAATAATTAAATCTATGTAGTTTACCAAATTATTTGAATACGATACACTCAAAAAATCAACTTAATTGATTATTTAGTTGTCATTTTTGTAAGAGATAAATTTATCGATCAGATACATTATGTTAAATCGATCTATTCAACAAAGAAATGGGCTCACAAGTGGGGCATCACATGGGTGCACTCTAGGGTGTGGTGAAGTGCATGTTAGATGATTCCTATCTCCCCTCATTTGTGATGTTAAATTTTAGCAGATGTGTTGGTTGGTTTGGTTGATGGTTGTTGGCTTTAATAGTAATTAATTTAAATTGTACCTCTTTGCTGGACAAACAAGTCAAGCTGGTCAACACCATTTCTCATCTCTAAATTGTTTTCATCAAATCTTATCAACATTTCTATTGATTTGCCATATTTTACATAGTTATTGTTATTTGATTTTAAAAAAAAATGATTTTTTTACAATATGTCTTATGAATAGAAAAATTTGCATTAAATATTAATGGGACACTTTTGATATTGTATATATCAGGCTGTCATCTATAAAAATTTAATTTTAAACTACAAAAATATTATTTTTATATATATCTGTCACATAAAATTATCACGTCATTTTATAAATAAAAAATAACACAAAATTTAAAATATTTGGCATTTTTCCTATTACAAAGACACATTTACCCTCATTGATGCATTTATTTTACCCTTATTTTTTACCCCAATCAATATTTATGAACATAAATTGTTTTATATTTTAATTTCAATTATAAAGACTAATTAGTAGTATCTAATATCTACCTATAACAATAATAACATGGATAAAAGTTGTGTTGTCCAAGTTGTAAGACAAAACAGAAAAGTGAGTGGCACAGTCTCGACCGTCCCATTAAATAATGGACAAGAAAAAGAAAAATTTAGTAAAAAAATGAAGGAAAATAAAACGGTACATGTGTAATTTTGTCTGAACCATTGACTTTGATATGAATTTATGGTAAAAGTCAAAACAAGAAAGTGAGTGTCAACGTGTAAACATGTATAGCTTTGGAACAATAACCCAAAAAATAGCCTTTGTGGGACCCACATTTTATCTAAATAATGGCGGCCAGTCAACGCTCCACCTCAGTCAACGCTTACAATCATGCCAAGCCAGTGACAATTTCAAGAAATTAATGGCATCATTCTTCAACAACCCAACCTATCTATATCCACTTGGCAACTCGGATTTTGAATCGAGATTTTGTATATTCGGATTGAAAAGGTATTGCTTGAATTTTATTGGGAACTCACAGTACATGTGGGAATTAGTCGTTCGAAACAAGTTTGTTTGAACTTGGATTGAAAATACTTGATCTGATCTTGAGTAAAGAGATGTTCGTGCTCGTTCGATTCACAGGTCGGATCCAGGTTTTACGAGTAAAAAAATGTAGGGTCATGCGGGTTTATTCGAATCGACTCGTAAATTTATGAAAATAAATTTCGCCTAAAATTTGTTCGGGGGCCATTTTATGCTACTCGAACCTAAAAAAACATGAGTCGAATTTTGAGTGCTCACGACCTCGTTAGCAGTTGGGTTGAAAAGAGGTCGAGCCAATTAATCAATTGGCATTAGTTTGGTCGACACTAATCAAACATACCAAATGACCATCTGAGCTCACAATATTGATCAAAACCTAATAGACTAAAAACGTCTTTAATATCGCAAATAAATCTTTAATATATTCGACAAGAGAGTAAGTCTCCAAACAACACAAGATCCCACGGTCAAAAATACCGACCACAACCTCATAATCAACCCAAACATCAATACTCGAAACATGAAGGAGAAAATTGAGTACTAAAAACTTATTTAATTTTTAAATAAGTCTTGTACTATATTTTATAGTAACAATGGCAATGTACAAAGAAAATTGAAAAATAAAATTTACAAAAGAACCCGTCATAAAGTCATATGCTAAAACATGTAGTAGTTTTTGTTATTAATTATTTATTTGGTAATTCTTTTTAATAAAATTGGAATACAACAATAGTATTTGCATAATTGCATTGCAAAAAAGAAAAACATAATATACGAACTATTAATGACACTATCCTATAAAATAACTATAATTCATTTGACCAATTTATAAGATATTTTTGAAATAGACTAGCCAATTTATGTATTCCACAATATATATTGTTAATTGATATTTTTTATCATGATAAAATACATAGATACTTATAATATTCCACAAAAGGTAGGACAGTAGGACGTCCATTTCATCATATAATAATTATTTATATTGAAAACATATTTGGTAGCCTAAAGATGTTGAAATTTGTAACATCAATGTCAACTAAAAAGAAAAGAAAATATAGATAAAAGTCATTAACATCATTAGATAAAGAGCTAGGGTTTTCTCTCTCTCTTTTTCAAGAGCGGCGGCGACAGCCGCGGTCCCTTGGGCGGCGGT
>JAYMTF010002532.1:0-17878 GCA_036897485.1 Pelargonium nanum | reverse complement strand
TTCTAGGTAGTTGTTTGGCTTGTTTGATTTTATAATATATATATATATATATATATGATTTAAATGATTAGTTGGTATAAATCATCTATAATTAGTCCTATAATTTATTAAATTTTATTTCATATTTTGTAAGATTCACTTTGTCCATAAATTCTTGATCAACTTAATTCATTTGAATATGATTTGGAGGTCATTCTAAATGGCTTAGCAAACCATGAGATTGATCCTCTCTCTTCTTGGTTGAGTGCTCCATGTCAAGTACATTAACTAGGACAGTAAATAGACGAGAGAATGTTCTTCTTCGACTATGCACTGTGGCGTCTTGAGACGAGTCGATAATTGCTTTGGGCACATCTAGCTTGTTGACCTCTCTTGTTGAAGGTAACGGTCATGCTAACTGCTCTTGTTGACTTCACATGAACATATCGTGTGTTGACCTTCTCAACACTTTCCTTTTTACGTAAAGTTTTTTGGGTTATTTCTTATCTTTATTATTAACATCTTAAATATTCGTTGATACTTGAATTCAATTCCTAATGGGATATGAAAAAAAAATTCGAATAAAAATAAATAGAAATCGTATTTAAGACCTGGTCCATTGTCATTACTAATTTTGAAAAACTCAAATCATTAAATTTGGATAGTGTCAGCGAGTCTGGAGTGCCAACCCGACCAGCACCGCACCGCACCATAGGCCACAGCCGCCCTTTTAGGCTACATACATCCAAACATTAACCAAATACGTGACGTCTCGCAGTTTTGTTTCCACAGTCAGGCCCACCCCTCAGGCCCCACACCCAACCTCATTCTCCTCCACGTGTCCGCCACGTCATAGCCAAAACCATAACCCCAACACCACTCCCAACAAAGGTAGTTGCGCACGGACTCCAAAGCATCCCGGCCCAACGGATGATAACCCGTTGCCTAACTGAAAACCACTATGTCTATACTTGCATGCAACCGGTTATAGCCGGTTCCTCTTCCTCATCAAAAATCGTTATAAATAGACACCAGATCGACCGTGTCTCTACTTCCAATTCAATAACAACACTCCCAGACTCCTTTGCCCTCTGCTTTCCCGTCTATTTACGGCTGTGCCACACAATCCCTGCGGGTTATGATAGCTTCCCCCAACTCGGAACCTGAGAGCCCAACCTCCTCCCCTGCTCTCGGCTTCCCTCGCTTCCGCTTCTTCCGCTACCGCCGGTTGAGGTAACTCCGGCGACACAAAAAACTCCGATCTAAGATAAATATAAATATACATATTTTTGTGTGCTATGCCGAACTCTAAGAATCAACAGCGACGAGGATCACAAGAGGATAAGAATCGGAGAGGAAATAAGTTACCGCAGAAATCTAAGTCGTTTCACGGCCGGATCTCGGAGAGCATGGCGGCGGAGCAGCAGCTTCTGAGGCCGAAGACGGCGCCGAGTCTCATCTCCTTTAGGACATTTCCGGGCGCCTTTACTGAGGAAATACGACCGAAGCTCACGAAGCTTCTGCTTAACGTGACGATCCGTGGGAGCCTGGGGCCTGTGCAGGTGATCATGTCGCCGGAATCCACCGTCGGCGATTTGGCGGCCGCCGCACTGCGTCAGTATGCCAAGGAAGGCCGACGGCCGATCTTGCCGTCCACCGATCCCACAGCTTTCGGCCTCCATTATTCGCAGTTTAGTTTAGAAAGTAAGTTATTCTAGCTCTCTCAACGAGAAAATTAGCCGTTGATTTTATATTTTGGTTTTTAGTTATTCGCATGCATGCGTACGGCGATGATTGATCGAGAATTTTGAATTTGGTTGGTTTTCTATAGGTTTAGAGAAGGAGGAGAAGCTGATGGTGTTGGGATCGAGAAATTTTTTCTTGTGTCCGAAGAGTTTGGCGATTGACGGCGGCGAAACGACACCTTCTCCGGCGTCGACGTGTTCGAAAGAAGCTGAGAAAGCCAGCAAGAGCGGTTTTCAGTGGCTGAAGTTCATGAGCTTTCTGCTGTAAGTTGTAAATGGCTATTAATGCGGGCCGTGCTGCTAGCTTAATCTGTATATATACATATTCTTATTTGATAGTTCAAATTAATTCTGTTTTAGTTCGTGTGGAATTGGAAACAAACAGTGGATTTCAATTTGTATATATTTGTAGTATGATTATGTAAAATTGCATTTTCCAGATTCGAAAGGAATAACACAAAGTGTACAAGCATTTGTAAACTATAAATCAATGAGTCGATCCAATATGTTGCTCTCCTATTTTTTTAGCTGTAAATAATAGTAATAGGAGTGATTAGTGATCCAATATTTTTACGCTACATTCTTTAGTATTCTTTACGCGTCTAATATGTAACTTTACCACCGCCCACTTGACCAAGTGGCAGCAAGACTTGGGTGCAAGTTTGAGTACTCGTATTCGAGGCTTCTCATGAGCGTGGTATAAGGTTGGAGTAATAGCATATATGTGAGTGAGTTATATGTGTGATTATGAGATTTTCTTGAGTTATTAAAAAATATGTAACTTTTATTTTTGTTTTGCAAGGGGTATGTTAATCTCATTTCTAGTTACCTATGATAGAAAATTAGTGTGGACTGTACATATTTTCAAATTGTTAAAAATATTGGGTTTTTGTTTGATAATACAAAATCTATTGACATGTCGTGCTCGAGCGCCACGTCACTTTTGTTAAACATGACAAAAACTTGTCTGCGCGAATTTGCTTTAAAAAAACGAGGATCTCAAGTCTTCTTATTAAGGCCACTAGTGACATTCAAGAATGCACAACAAGTTCATTGGTCGCACTCAAATCAATTGGTGATGCCGAAAACGCCCATAAGAAAACCGTCGTTCTAGGCTTCATCCCTACTCATGTAGTAACAAAGTTTGCGCCAAGGACCATCCAATAGTATTTGTCAACCATATTTGCGCATCCATCCTGGCCTATTCATGTCGCGATAGAGTTAGCGCAAAGGTCATTCGCGCACATTATCCACTCTTACTCTTTTTTGTGACATGCCTATTTTGTGTCGCAATAGGGTCTCATTTGAGTGTTAGTTTGGTTATTCTTTTCACACTCGAGGCATGCTTGAAGATTCAGACGCAAAGTGTACACTGCCCCCTCAGGTCTTCTCGGGATATTCTCATCTCACCGAAAAAGTACAACAACAATTTACAAGAATTGAAACCTTAGGACGCTACCTTGAGCAATAGAGGCTTCTAAAGGTTTTGACTACGTCTTGACGCATAAGGGACGTATGAGAATTCTCGTACTTGTTTGGGGCTCGCGTCCGTGAAGCAAGAGCCAAAGCCACAAGTTGACCCCACCTTGCCACTGGCCAACCAAACATCGACTCATGACAAAATGGTAACAAGTATAAACACCCCTATCTTGGTAATAGAACATGATCCCTCACAATTACTTTTCACTTTCTCTAAAAAAATATTTGTGATTCCTGCCGAGATCTTACTCTCACGCTTGAGGCGGTCTCCGATCTTTGGTATGTTGTCTCGCGTAGGTCCCAAGTTCAAGACGCTAAAGCTGACATACATTAGACACCGATAGTGAACAATGAACTTTAAGAACAACATTTATGAAAAATACCATAACATGTGTACTAGATAACAACAATCCAGTGTGCTTAGTTTGACTTGTTAATATCAAGCGCATAAATTGATTCTATTATTGGTGACGACTTAAAAACTAAGCGTTCTAAAGTTGATCATCCGACCATGCATGGCTTCTAGGATCACATGACGGTTTCGAGACTAAGGAGAGATGTGGCCAAATTGGTCCCAGATCTGCTCCTCGATCTCATGCTAGTTGTGATCTCTATTATTAACTTCGACTAGATTAGTAATTAATTTTGTTACCTAACAATTTAGCGAACATACATAATGTCTCAAAATTTTGATACTATAAAATGAATTACTTTCATGCTCATTGTGGTATTTTACTATTTTCACATATATACATCTCATTATGAGTAAAATCTAAAAAGGGACAATGGTCATAATTTTATGTGAAACCAGGCCCAAGTCCATAACAATAGCCCATTTCAGGATAAGGCCCAGACCAAACTCAAATTGAATTTAGTTGAAAAGTCAAAAACCCTAGACTGGCGGCAACTCCTCTATATATCTCCTTTAAACCTTCGTCTCTCGCCCTCTTAAAACTCCGACTCTCTCGACTTGCTCTCCAAAAACCCTTCTCTAAACCCTAGTTTGACCTCTAATGTCTTCCATGGAGTTTTGGGGTAATTGCTTCTCTCTCCATCGTTTTTCTTGCTGATTCAGTAGCTATCTTGTTTTCACTTTTCAATTTCTCTCCATCCGATGCTTCCGTGTCGGTGCTGTCAATTGTTATATGTATCACTTTGTATTGGCATAGTGTTTCTTTCATTCCAAGTCTTATTGTTTCTTTGGTTGCTGAAATTGTCTTTGTCTTTAATTTCTAGTGTCACCTCAATTCTGTTTTCTAATTTGTAAACAACATGCAGAACTAACATGTATGAAGATTGCTTCAGTGTTTTCTGTATTTATTTTGGCACAAATGAAAATTGATTTTGTGCTAGTAGAAGTAAATGTTCTATTCTTTGAGATGATACTGTGTTTTGAAGGTGACAACATGTTTTCTTTCTTTCTTTGTGGCATAGACTATTGTTTTTATAAAACACTTTTATAGTATAGATTTTTAACAATAGTTCAGTTCTCTTTTATGAGTACTTATTTTTTTGAATTGAGAGTCAAATGATAAGTTTAATTATATTTTTTAGCTGGTTAGGCTAACAAAGCTCTTTACTTTGCATTATTGAGACTTTGGTAGTTGAATTTTCAGTTGGATGTGTTTTTATAGCTCATGATGGATTTCTTTTATAATTTAGGAGTTGAAGTTAAGGCTGGAGAGACACTTAAAGTGCATCCTGGTGATGATTATCTATTGCATCTTTCACAGGTTTGAACATCTCCACTGGTCCATATATCTGTTAATTTATTTTCATAATAATTGTTTGGTTTGAGCATATATGTGATTGTTCTTGACTTTTGCAGGCTGCTCTTGGTGAGTCAAAGAAAGACAAGGGGACAGATTCTATCCCCCTCTTTGTGAAGTTTGGCAACCAGAAGCTTGTTCTCGGAACTCTTTCTGCTGAAAATTGCCCTCAACTATCCTTTGATTTGGTATTTGAGAAAGAGTTTGAACTCTCTCACAACTGGAAAAATGGAAGCGTGTATTTTGCGGGATACAAAAGTGAATTGCCCGAAGAATATCCTTTCCCATACATTTTGATTTGCCCAGATATATTGTTTTCTATTATCAAACCATAATTAATCTTGGCTTTTTCTTCACAGTTTGATTACTTGTTTTCAAGTTAAATATGATCTATTTTCAGTTAAACATATCAAACAAATTCAACATTTGCATGATTCTATCTGGGCAAGTCTTGACTATTTATGCATATATTACGAGGAGATTTTTTTAAATCAAAATGTAATTAATGTTCAAGTAATATATGGGAAATAAAGTTTCCTTCCTTAACCATCTGTTTTCTTCTGGTTGCACTGAGGATGGAGAATATCCTGGTGAGTCTGCTTTTGTAATATATGATAAATAGTGCACTGCATATATCTTTCTTATTTTGGGAAATGTGTGCTGATTTTGCTATATAATCACTTTTATTATGTAGATTTTACTGATTCTGAAGATGATCTTCCACTGGCAGCCGCTGAGAATGGTATGTGTCATTATGACCCTTGGGTTCCTTAACAAGTGATGGATAATAGATGACCTGATCCAATGTTGCTTGGAACTGATAAATACTTTCAGGGAAACCAGAACCTCAGGCTGCTAAAGCTAAGGAAGACGCTGCAAAGCCAAAGGTTAAGGTTGTGGAGCCAGCTGGTGATGATAACGATGAAGATTCTGAGTCTGACTCAGAAGACTTTGATGACTCTGATGATGCTGAATCTGATGAGGTATAGTTTCATAATTTTGAAATGCTTCTGCCCATGTTTACAGTTTATACATTTTTTTTCTTTCAAGTTATATATTGGGTTACTATTTGTACTTGGTATTTTAATATGTATACTAGATGTTTACCCAAGTTTCTTGCTAATTAGGATATGGGTGATGCTGAAAGTGATGATGAAGATAGTGAAGAGGATGAGGAGACCCCTACCCCAAAGAAGGTGCTTGACATAAACAATTGTGTGATATTATATTACGATGATCAATATGATTGTTCGTTTCTTTTCTCTCATTTTTATTTTAATTTAGGCTGTAGGAAACAAGAAGCGACAAGCCGAATCAGAAGCAAAAACACCTGTATCTGCTAAGAAGGCAAAAGCAGGAACTCCTCAGAAGTCAGGTACATCTCGGAATATAATTTCCATTTACACAATTATCATATTGACCCCCCCTGCATCAGCTAGATTTGCAATGAAATATATAATTAAATGTTTATACTGTGTACCTGTGCATCATTGTGTCATTTCTGTTTGATCCTTTTATTTTGGCACTTTCCAACGGTTTAGTTTAGTTTAGTTTATTATTTATGCAATATTCTTTTCTTTTTGTGAGTATAGTCACTTCCATCTTGATTTACTACCTTGTGCATTTAATTCTACAATTCACTTCATATTTGTACTCTTGATCCTTTGTTGAATAAATTTTTATCTTGGTTTAGATGTGAAAACGGGACAAGCTGTAACTCCTGCAAAGCAGGCCTCCAAAACCCCCAATACTGACAAATCCAAGACTCCCAAATCTGGTCCCGAAATCTCTTGCAAATCTTGTAGCAAGTAAGCAGAGAAATCTTGAAGTTCCCTCTCTTGTTAATTAAATTGTTCGTCTCATGTTGATAATATATGTTTCTCATCTGTTTTTGTTAGAACATTCAAGTCGGAGCATGCAATGGAGGCTCACTCAAAGGCAAAGCACAGCGCCGGTAAATAGAGAGGGAGGAGATGGAATGATTGTTTAAACCAAGCATTTCTTTTTTGGTTGGAATTATAGTTAGGCCGTGTCATGTTTTGGTAGATTTTGGCATGGTACACAACAAGAGTTTAGGCTTTCATTTGATGTCTTTTTGAAATTACTGTACCCTTTTAACTTCGATTTATATGATATTAGTGTTATGTCCTCTGTTTTTCTATATATGTGTTTCTAATGTGGAATTGGAGCAAAATGTAATCATTGTTTTGTTTTAATTTGAAACAAACTAAAACAAAACAAGACAAAACAGAAATGCTTGATTATTATAGTCATCTGTCAGAGCAGAATGTCATCATTGTTTTGTTTTGTTATATGGTATCATCAGCTCGTTAATTTAGCCTTAAGTGGAAAAAGAAAATTAGATTTTTGTTGGGCCAATAAACTAGAGTTGAAGGTCAAAACAGTTAATCCCAACCAATTTTGATTTGTAAAATTATGTCAGGATCATAATTTTAGTATTTCATAAACATTTTAAAACAATTTTTTAATGAGAAATTCAAACAACTACATGGTAGAACTAATATAGTTCACAATGGGCATACTTATTACAGTCAACACGTACATGTCACTGTCGACATTTTCAAATACTCACAAACTCTTCATTGATTGACCTCTACATTTTCAAGACCAATTAACCTACTATTCTCCGCCAAATAAAAACACAGAAAATAGTAAAACATAAGATTCATTGTCTCGCTCGCTTTTTCTTCTAAGACGTAAGTCATTGCCTCCTTCAAGAAACGAGCCGCAAGAAGTTGTGACAGCAAGTTAGATTAACAAACACAATGAACTTCTAATGGAAGTTGCCTTTTTCTTATGTATGCCGCCCATGAGGCAAAAGAAAACAAGCTACAAACTTATGGTTACAAGTATTTCAATTCCTTAACGTTGTATAGTTAATTGTGTTTTGTAGTGAAAATGTATCACCGAGCTGGTTTGCCCGAGAGGTTAAGGGGGAAGACTTAAGATCTTCTGCACATAAGTGCGCGTGGGTTCGAACCCCACAGCCAGCATATGTTTTTTAAAACATCTTTTCATGGGCTGGGCTTTAGGCCCATTATGAAATGGGCTTCAAATCAACCAATCCTAGGCCCAGTCCACTATGCAATGGCAATTAATTTTGTAGATGTTGTCAGGATTGGGAACAAGTTGTGCAAGCTTCCACTTCCGTGGGACTTGGGGCTTGCATTTATTCTTCATTTTTTCTCTTCTTAAATTTGCATGTGACATTGGGCCATGTCGGTCCCATGATTAAGATCGAATTTTTGGAACCTTTCTTGTTGTATGATTAAGCTTCATCAATCGGGTTGATAATAAGAGAATGTTAAATCAGAGAAGCGATCGCTTGCATGTGACTTTGAATTATCCCATGTTTCGTTAAATCAATGTCAGTCCTCAGTTTTGTGGCAACAAAACAGACATGAAACATGCATTTTAGGCATGTTCATGTTGGTGTGTTGGTGTCAGAAGTGCATGAGCCATGAGCTGGGAAAGGGCCCAACCCAACACTAGTTGCTTTCTAGTAGTAGCTCACTTGTATTATATACATTATATATACTGTATGTATAAATGATGTATATATGTAATAATCACACACAAAGGAGTGGAGGAGATGTAATAAATAATGGTGGCCTTCTTGTGCAGAGAATGGGACCAAACGTTTCCAATAATGCAACATTTTCAGGATCCAATGTTATAAGAATTGTGGCATTGAATCAAGCAAGACAAAGACAACCCACAATTTGACCCTTCAACAACCCAGTTTTTTAGTTACTTGTTAACTATTATTTCCAAATCACTGAATAAGTGATTATTTTAGAGGTCTACTTGGCTCCTGCAGACGTAAATGTCTATAAATATCGAGTAAAAAGTTGTTTGATTACCGGAGAAAACAACTCCTTTCAGAGATTAGGGTTCTATAGGAGGTCTGACAATAGGTTTCTCCACAAGAGGTATCGGCTCCTGTATTGGTTCATGTGAATATTTTATTCTCAAATTTCCATCAACCAAGGAGTGTCAATACTAAACCTTCACTTTTTTTTATTAGAGGTCCGTCATGATAATTCAAGGGCTGATCTGTACACTAATTTAATTGAAACGAAACATAAAAATGTGCATTGTCTACTGATATTCATCAGAGGACGTATTCATCTATACAAGTTTGAATAAATAATCTCATAATTCGGAATTCATTTTCAACGTACTCCAGCCATTAAATTACTGAACAAAACATTTATTCTTTCTTCTACTTCACCATTTTTTTTACTCAGCAATTCCTTCATGAAATTTACTCTTGAATCCCACGTTGGTAATAGAGTCTTAAAGACTGGGAGCCACTTTTGATGACTTTTTGATGATAATGAAAGTAACATTGCATGTGGCACCTCCATTTTCTTTTCTCTGTCGGTTTGGATTTGAAGATCTCTAGTTATTGTAATTGTACAACCAATTCTATATACGCAGATTTAGATTTCACTACCAATTTAATATCTCTACATCTCCTGCTGGAAATCTATGAGCCAATAGCTGTTCATAAAAATTATAGTATATATTTATACCTTTTTTTGGACTATTGTTTTAAAACAAATTCCACATCCCACCCATCATATCTTATTATTATTCATTTCAGCCCAAATCGATCTAAAACATAAAATAAAATGGGAGTTTACAGATACAGCTATTCTTGTCCCATTTTACTATTAAATGAATGTTCTTGCATAATTTTGTGTCCCACTTAACATTCTTAAAATTTTGTGTGCCAAAGTAAAAAAATAAATTATTCTTTTTTACTTCAAAATAAGTGTTTTATTTTAAAATTTTAGTTATGCATAATTCTTTAATAGTATCTTTAAATTTGAAACTTCACCTGTGCACGAGATATACAACACTAATTAATATATCGTTTAATTTTTTCTAAAATAAAAAATGAGTCGCTTATGTACTTTATTCGCCTTTCATGTTTGTTACCATCTCAGTCATATGTTATTGCATTATTCCCAACAAGTATTGAATCAAGTTTTATCTATTCTTTTTATGGAAAAACTTGGAACCCACTTCAAGTTCAACTAGTTCATATTATAATTTTACTACTATTTAATTTTACTTGTTTTTTCAAAAATGAATAATTATATTTAAAGAATCCATCTTTCTTCATGTGCTTTAAGCCCACTGTTTCAGGCAGTTTATCTGACTAATTCTAATACAACTTGATTTGGAAGTTTCTACTATCTTTTGACTTACAAAAGCCATTGAATAAACAAATACACTAAAATATACACTATGCATATGAATCACAGTAAAATTATTGGTTGTTTCTATGAAAATCAATAAATAAAAACTCAAATCTGTAACAGTGTACTAGCCAAGCCTCCACTTTAGAATACTAAAATTCTGCAAAGTTCAGTTACAATTTTATTTAATAAAGGACACTTGAGCTACAAGTAAAGCATATTAGAGCCTTTTATGGCATAATATTTGAGGCTACATGTTCTTTTTATGACCAAAAAGAGAAATGGTACCAAGTAAAGCATACAATAAAATGGATGATTGAACATGATTATGTCCTATAAAAATAAGGGGTGGACCATAAATCAAGCTTTGATTATGATTATTTGACAGAAGAATTGCAAGTTAAAATCCAAAGCTAATGATTATAGTTTTAGTTAACAATCTAACACTTCTGATTAAATACTGCAATTATAAATAAATGTTTATTACAAATTCTTCCTTTCACAATTCACCCCCTAATGGCCTAATCCCTTATTTTCCCCCAAACTCAAAAGAAAAAAAAATAACTAATAAATTTGGAAACTAAACAAGAAAAAAAATCTCACAATTACAAGCAACCTATTCAAATAAAACAACAATCTTTCCTGGTTGTGTGAACCATATGCTGTTTCTCATCTTCTTTCCCTTTCCAGGACGGTATGTATGACGACTATGCATTTCTCGTTTCTTTTTTCGGGAAATCACATGGGCTAAAATGCTAAATTGCAATCTAAGTATGCCACTTAGACAAATATTGGTGTATAACAAAATGATAGTAGAGAAGTAGCCCCCGACCAATACTAGGAAGATTATCCTGATAATGTAAACAACGACCTACGAGCTCGGGATGATGGTTCCAATGTAGCCAAAACCCGTGATGAGGAAGGTAACGGTTTGCAGCCACAGATACACAAAGTAGTTGTTCTTCCCGTTGACAAAATCATAGCATCCACAGAAGAAGAGGAACACTGCGAATCCCAGCTCCAATGTATTCATTCTGTTTGTGTTCAACAAATATTATTAAACGGAACAAAATAAAAAGAAAACGCCAAAAAACAACTAGGCGAATACACCATGTCAATGCACACTATTGTTATGTTAACAGTGTAACGTTTATGTAGATAGAATAAGGCATTTATCTTTACCTATCTGCAATGGAAAATTTGAATCGAGGTCTCTTGACTCCCGGCTTGGCGTTCGCTTTGTTTTTGTGTGCATCTCCTAGTTTTTCAGTCACGACCCATTCATTAACTCTACCGGTCTCTAGCAGACCGATTAAGGTTGCCTTGGTCCGGTGCAAAGACATCACATTCTCAAAGAGGATCCAGTAAAACAATAGGTGAATCGACCTGCAAATTTATTATAGATTAAGGACATTCCATTTTAGATGATAATGTATACGAGCTGAGTGAAAAGGACACGCAGAACCAACCTTGGAGTTCCGACAGAATTCAGAATGGTAATAACTGATGGAATATAAACAGCTCCCCATATCGGAACTTTAACTTCAGGCACCAAAATAGTAAGAGGAAGCACGACGCAGTAGAAGCAGAACGTGACCATATGGGCAATGATCTTCCGAACAAAGAAAAAGCTGTATATCACGTACACTTTCTTCCAGAATCTTACTCTCTGCAGCAATGCCCAGTCGTTAATAATTATATGCAAATATTCGATCTCATTTATATTTTACACAAATAAGGCTCTCCTAGACCCCACAATAGTGAGAGACTCGTAATAAAAACTAACCTTGTTTCTAACAATCTCCATCACCATTTTCCTAAACAGATTGGCAGGACCACAAGACCAGCGGTGCTGCTGGTAACGGAAGGCTTTGAAAGTACTAGGAAGCTCACTTTTCACCTATCATAACACATAAAAGACGATACAGAAAAAGGCATTAGCCGACCAGAATAGACGCAACAAATGCAAATTTTTACCAAAGCCTCTTCTGTCACTACAAACAGGATATACTTATTATCACTTGAAGGAGTACCTGAAGATCGCCAAGGTAAACAAATTTCCATCCTCTGAGACTTGCTCGCACAGCAAGATCCATATCTTCTACAGTGGTTCGGTCCTTCCATCCACCAGCCTCGTTAATGGCGGCTATTCTCCATACACCAGCAGTCCCTTCACAATAGATTATGTTTTCCATATAAAAGTCAACTTCCTGTAAGTAGATAATTTCAACGACACAAGTAGCAAAACCTTCCCTAATAATCAAATTGATGGAGTAGACTTTGATTATCAGTAATCATAATTATAGTATAATTAAAGACAAGTCTCCAGGTCTAAGCTTCCCCGAGTCATTACTTTGCGCAAAGTTATAGATAAGAATTAGTGATAATGATGTCCAAAATGATAGTATCACTAAAAGTAAAAGTGACTCAATTCATACACTAAGCATAATTAGTTTCTCCAATTAGGTAGAGAATCAACAAAAATAGCTTGGTTAATGTAGTTAATGTAGTTAACATGTGCACATTGCATGACCGTATACAATAATGATTATGCTCTAAGAGTATTGAAATTACCGTTAAATCCAAAGAAGGCGTGAGTAGCCGACCCCACTTCTTGCTCCACCGTGAAATGGTAGTCCAACGACATCTCTTGCATTCTCGTCAACAAGCACTCGTTTGCATTCACTGCAAAACAAACCAACCAAACACCATTGTCAGCAAAGCAAGACCAGTTCCACAAAAATGAAAAATGTTGTACCACCATTGGAGTACTAGGTAAGGTCGAACAGAAAAATCAAAAGTTAAATCATGGTCGTCACAAAATCCCTGTGACCAACCAAATTAAAAGTTAATTTGGATTGAGCTTATATTATATCACAGGTGAGATGTGAGTGGTGGTTGACGTGGCCAGGTGTGATTGGTTAATGGTTAAAAAAAAGGAGCAATATTCACAAGTAGCAGGAGAGGGTGGGTCCACAAGAGCCAACGTGGACAGTGTTTGTTGTCACTTGTGGAAAAGTAGAGACAAGCCAAGTGTCGGTGACCTGACCTGACCTGACCACCGTAGTTCCTGTGGTGGTTGATGTAACTTAACCAAACCCCACTTCACAAACACCACGTGGTGGTCAGTGGAGTTAGAGTTCCTGTTTGCTGGTCAAAATGACTGTTTTGACCTTCCCTGAACCCAAGGCAAGGTCAAGGGATTGACTGTGGATTCTCGCAGAGTCCTCGCCATACAAAATGACAAACCTGCCCCGCAATTCCAGCAAACTCTCACTTTCATGCTAGAACTAGATTGATAAATTTATAAATTAGGCCCGGTCAGACAAATTCGTACGAATTAGCACATTTTGCACATAAAATGTGATTTTCGATCAGTCTGATCCACAGGAAAAGACGAAATATCCGGGCTAGACTTTACCAACCAGAACTCGAACAAAACCTATCTAAAACCAAAACCGCACAAGTTTAGGTAACTTACGCCATTCTACCCGAAAGTGCACTCAACAGCGCACATGACCGAATGCATTAAATATCATAATTAAATGAGAGGGGCATTTATGGCATTGGATGGTATGACATAAGCACGAAAACGGAAATATTCTAATTATTTAATACGAAAAAACATTAAATTGAGTACTAAACACACTCACTCGTTTTTGTTTTTATTTCAAATTTCATTTTAGTGGGAGTAGCTGTAGAGATTAGGGGAGAGTAGGTGTATTTTTCATTTGATGCGGTTCGTTCTCTCCGGTGACCCCGTGATATACGGTTCTCTAAGATCGACTGTGGCGTAATCAAAGGCTTACATTTGCGGCAGAACAGGTGGGCCCCAACCCGTGATAGATTTTTTCTTTTTTATTTTAAAAAATCAAACTGGGCCCCACCTCACGCCCCCATGCAGCAGCAGTCTTTGCAACAATCTCGCCGACGAAATAAGAGAAACCCAACCCAGAATTTCACGATAAAAAATAAAATAAAAATAAAACAAGACCACCGACACTAAAATTAGCGTAAATTATGGGTTAATTGTAAGATTTTTTTTAATTACCGAATCTCCAACGAGCCTGAACCAGAGCAATGTCAGGGTTGTTGATGAAGAAGGGAATGGCTCGCCGGAGATAGTCCGGCTCCGGCTGGAAATCGGCGTCGAAGATGGCCACGAACTCGCAGTGCTTGACGTAGCTGCGCTTGAGTCCCTCTTTGAGAGCACCGGCCTTGTAGCCTCCTCTGGTTTCTCTGATTTGGTACCTAATGTTAATGCCTTTGCTGGCCCATCTCTGGCACTCCACCTCCACCATTTGCTGCAATTTCACCACCAATATTTGATTTCAAGCCTCAATAAATGAACAAATAATATCCCATTTCCCATATTCACTGAATTGGCAACACTGGGATCAGAGAAAATCAAGTGTCTTTTTTGCGGAATTGGTGTTTGTTTCTTGAATATGGACAGGTTGCGGAGAATTCTGAAAGCTACTATAAACTTCAATGCCAAAACTAGCATGTACCCAACAAACCATATTTATGACAATAATTAAACACAAATTAAGAAGAATTAAATTGGGGTTTTTGAGACTACCTTGATGACAGGGTCAGTTGAATCGTCGAGGACTTGGATCACGAGTCGATCGGACGGCCATGAAAGCCCGCAAGCAGCTCCAATGGATAGCTTGTAGACCTGGAGAAAACCACAAAGACCCATCAGTAATGATCAAAGGTCGCGACTTTTTCAAAAACCCAGAAAATAAAATATACCCAAAACAGAGTCACAGAGACCGACCTCTCTTTCGTTGAACATGGGGATTTGGACGAGAACGAAAGGGAAGGCCTCGGAGCCGAGCTCCTCATCTTCCTGAATGGGCTCCCAATTGTAACGCTTCTCTGGCTTTTTCCAGAAGAGCTTGACGAGGACGATGACGATTCCCATATAGACCCTCTCCATGAACAGCATGAGCGACATGGCCAAGCAGATGTAAACACAGAGTTGCAGCAAAGGAACTATCAATGGCGCTTTCACCAGCTCCCATATCAGCCCGATTTGGCCTGCAATGTCTTCTCTCGAAACCGGAAACGCATCTGGTATCACCACTCCCGAATCCGCCATTTCTGTACCAGCAGAGCAAGAAACAGAGGACGAGATTCAAAAGCAGAGAAATTGAAGAACAAGACAAGCTCAGATCTCTGTCAGTCTCTAATCTGATTTCTGAAAGGAGGAGAGTTGGAGGAGAATGAAACCCAGCAATGGCATTATATTTGAACAGAAACCCAGAAATGGAAAAGCTATTGAAATACAGATCTCTGTAACTCTCGCTCTCTCTCTCTCTCTCTGCCCACGGAAATGGATGTGTATTTGGGAAATGCAAAAAAAATCTGAAATCTTCTCGCTGTTTCTTTCAATGGCTGCTCTTTTCCTTGTACAGATTGTGCCTCTCTGTTCCTATTTTTATAAAATAAATATGAAACAGAGACTCTAGACACACACAACTGTACTGAAACACTTCTTAGAGAGGAAGGAGGAGGAGAGGATGAGCAATAAATAGCCTAAGAAGGAAGGGTTTTTTATAGTCATTATGGGTCTTACTCAGATTTTAATTTTAATTACCCATTAAATTTTATCTAATATTTAATTGTATTAAGTAATTATTTTTATTAAAAAGTCTCAAGTCATAACTGTTCCAACTACAATACAAAGCATGAATGGCCGGTTCGGTTTGATTTGCATACGTGGCAAAATGGTAATTTAACTTTAGGATAAGATAAATAATGGGGAGTAAAAGTGAAGACTGTGCTCGTTATTGAGTAATAATCTGGTTTGTTTCACTGTTTGTAGATTGAAAAGGTTTAGGAGATGTTGGGTTGTGCCAATAGGAACTGTTGCTGAGATTTACTCGAAAAGGTAACAACTCAAAACTTGTCTGTCGGCATAGTTTCAATGGCTACAATCGAGGCAATACGTATTATATTATCTTAATTAATAAACTACTATATGCTCCATCTTAAAGCAAATAAATTATATTTTTAAAATGAGAACTTACATATGTATACTCTCTTTTTTATTTGATAAATTGGGCATAAATTAGCCTTCAATCATAACGGATTGAACAAAAAATGGATAACGTACAATATCCGAGTTCAACAAAGAGATAGCTCCCATATACAGAAGTAGAAAATAAGTAATTGTTTAAGTAAGCGGTAAAGATAAGTTAGCTAAACAATTTGTAACTCAAGTTTAAGGAGTTCTTATTACATATGTATAATTTGTACTATCAAATTACCAAGGGTCTATGGTAAATATGCTCCATTTATTCTTTTTTAAAAATTGTGCTACCAACTAACATTAGTATTCTCACCATAAATGAATGAAGTAGCAAAATTTTAAAGTCACAATCGAAAACTCATAAAATTTTAAAATAAATGATTATTATATAAATTAGTCATTTGTCCAATAGAATGTAAAACTAGTATATAAAACCTACCTTCTATATTTTAGTTAAAAGTGTGCATAGTAAAAATGATAGTATTTTACTACCGATTACGTAATGACATAATAAAAAAAATATTAATAAAAATGTTATTATATTACTCATTTTCACTAACTTTAATATAAGGTTAAATGGTTTTGTCTTTTATGGACCAAAATTTTCTTTGGTTTTAGTCATTGCCCAGATTGGCCTATGATTTTGGCCCTTAAACTTTTTTATTTTAACCATATTAACCTGTTATAGCAAGTTAAGTACTGTCATGTCACTAGTACCTTCCACGCAAGTTGACGCGTCACTGGAGAAATGTCATGTCACCAACAAGACAAGGGCTAAAACAAAACAAAAAAAAATTCTATCCAGGGAGGAAAATTGGATTTAGACACGTGTCAACTTACTATCCCACAAATATGAACCGTCAATCTTAAACCGTAAGGGTGCTAATTGCATTCTCTTTGTATCCTCTTTATGTTGATTTTCAATTTGCCAAAACCTCTTTGCATGTCAATTACACCTTTAAATCAATTCCTCATATCTCCATAGTTGCAACATCAACATGCAAGTTCTCTCCCACCGCAACAACATATGCATGCCCAATTTTATTGAAATTGCTTAACTTTTGTAATACATTTATCATTGCAACATTTATTGATGTGGTTGTTTGTTTTGCCCTCAGGCAAGCCGATGTGGAGGAGCAGGGAGAGATTAGGATTGGAGGGAATACTCGTCGAGGTCCAATATTGACAAGCCCCGTTTGATCCGTCCCAAGGAGACGCCGTCCTGACACTTTTGGGTTGACAATTTGCCTCACACTATAGTTGAGAACGATCTCATCTATCACTGCATTCGTTTCGGCTAGCTCGACAATGTCGCCTTTCAGTAGGTCGGGCTTTTTTTCTTCCTTTTTTGCCTCCTTAAACTGAATTTTTGTTTTGTTTTAGCATCTGCCTTGATGGTGACGTGACAACTTGTGTGAAAGGTACTGGTGACGTGGCGGTGCTTAACTTGCTATAACAAGTTAATAGGATTAAAATAAAAAATAAAAAATTAAGGGCCAAAATCGTAGGGGCTAAAATCAAAACAATTTCCAGCACAAAGGAGACAAAACTATTAATCCTTTAAAAAAATATTGTATGAATTTAATAAATGGTTTGTTAAAATGTTTAAGGTAGGTTTTTTTTTTTTTTTTTTTT